>JAHBCN010000906.1:0-32500 GCA_019359885.1 Listronotus oregonensis
TATATATATATATATATATATATATATATATATATATATATATATATATATATATATTTTAAAAATATTTTAAAAAATATATATATATATTTTTAAAATATAATATATTTAATTTTTCAGAAAACAAAATTGCCGGAATCAAGGCCAACTAGGACGATATTTTTTTTTAATAAATATAGTTATACGCTTTTAAAGTATACCATGCAATACATTGTTAAATAGGAAAGCAGTATTACCCTACGTAAAAATCCAATATGGCGCCCATAAGAAAAAATAAATTTGATGATGATGGTGATGAAACGTCGGATGTGAAATTTAGAATGTAGCCAGGAAAAAGTAACAATTATTTTCCAAAATTTCGGTTTTTCTCAAATATCTCCAAAAATACTTGAAATTTTATAACTTCTCAAACGGCAGATTGTTGGTCTCATAAATGCGCAACTGTGTCCCAATATCATAGTTCCCAAGATCCAAATGGTAAGGGGTCTAATTTGAATTACCCTGTATACAGGATTGGCGTAGCACGGATTTAGGTTTAGGGGCTGCCCTAAGATAAAATAAATGGTGAAGGATAAATCTATTAACCCAATTGTGACAGCAAGCTACCTAAGTTTTAGTTCTTAAGAAAAACGAAAATAAAAATAATAATAATAATAATAAGGAAACTATACCTTATATTTCAAATATGAAAATTAAAAAAAAAATGTCGCCTTTGTGGGGGGCTGCAGCCCGGCAGCCAACTCTCTCTGATTTCGCCTATAATATACATATTACCCAAAATGACGGTTTTTATTTATTTGTCTCCTATAAATAGGAGAAACTTTAAAGATAAAAGACAAGACATCTAAAGCAATTAGTAAATAGGCGCACGCTAGTGAGCCAGGCTCATTTCCAGTCTGACGCATGTAATGTGTATATTACAAAAAATGTTTCAGAATATTCCCCCCCCCAATAGTTTCACATAAAGGTATGATATTTGGAATTTAAATACACGTGGGTATTCTATTTACCTGTAATAATATTAGAAAAGTTATGTCAGGTGGTTTTTGAGATATTCGATTTTGAGAATCGCCCATTTTACTATTGACTGACTGATAACTCACTCACTCGCTCATTCATTGACTCGTGAAAATTATAAGGTACTTCCCGACGAAGTATAAACGTGAATTTTGGTATGTACGTAGGTTTTAAGACACAAGTAAAGAACTCTAAAAACTTCACATTTTTACTCGGAACGCTTTAAAACAGAGGCGGAGTCGTATATTTAGGGTGTATTTTAGAAGCAATCTAATTAAAGCTAAGTTTTTGAGATAATAATTGTTTTAGAATTTAAAATGCAGGTAGGCTTTTATTTCCATATAATGAACTTAGAAAAAGCAGAGGAGATCCCACCAAAATTACTTATGTAAAATAAGGGTCAAGTTCCTTATTCAATAATTTCGGACATTTAAAGTACCAATTTTAGATCTCAGTACTTTTAAAGGCCTATATTTTTGGAACTTGGAAACTTGGCCCTTATTTTGCATAGGTGTTTATTGTGGAATATCTCCTTTTTTCTGAGTTCAATGATTGGAATAAAATTCTGCTTACATTTGAAATTCTAAGACAATTATGGCCTCAAAAACTCAGGTCCAATTAGACAGAAATATACAATATTACCGCTCCTGCTTTCCAATTTTTTTTTTCACCTACTTACGTACCAAATTTTAAGTTTTTAATTTTTTGAGAAGTTCCCCATAAGTTTGATGAGTCAGTGAATGCGTGAGTGAATCAGTTGGTCAGTCAGTCAGTAGTAAAATGGGCGATTTACAAAATCCAATCTCTTAGAAAGCACTTGACATAACCTCCTTATTTTTTTACAGGTAATTAGAAAACGTATGTGAATTTACATACCAAATCTCATACCTTTATGTGGAACAATAATACAGTTTTGATAGGGGGACAATTCACTACATGTGTCAGGCTGGAACTTGGTATGGCGACCTACCGGAAGGCTATATTTGGCAAAAATGAACATGGCTATAAGCTTTCAGCTGACCCCCAATTTTTTTGACCTAACCAACTAGATGAAAAAAGCCGGTCAAAACCTTTCTTATTTGATGAAACATACAAAGACACATTCAGTTGAAATCTGGAAGAATTTGGGGTGGCGGAACATGTTTAAAAACCCTAAAAAGAATTGTTTATGGTCGAGTGATTTGATGAAATTTTAAATCGCAATAACTTAAGTAATATTCTATGGATTCCTTTAAAATTTTTGCCTAGTAATATTTGTAAAATTCTAAACATTTTATGTTTTTATACAGTATGTCCGCGGATGCGGTTAACAAGAGGACAAATGGACCAAAAATTTAAAGATACGAAAAATAGTTGATAAAAAATTCTGCTTTAAAAAAAAATGAACTAAAAAAAAATAGTTCTATCCAAAGGGGTCACAAAAATCAAAAATATAAAAACAAACAAAAAGCAAACAGTCGTTTTTTGGGCCCTTTTTTTCTAAAAATAAATAAAACTTGCTCTAAATTTATTTAATCGATTGGACTTACTGAAAAAAATTTAATTTGGAAAAAAATTTTAAAAAAAACAACATTTTTAATAAATTTTCCATTTTTTTATTTAAATTTTTTTTTTACAATTTCATGTTTTCAATTTTATATTTTTTTTTATTAATTTCAGTAATATGAAGGTATTATTCAAGTAAAAGTGAAAAAAGTATTTGGAAAATGTTGATTTTTAAATTTTTTTTAAATTAAAATTTTTTTCAGTGGGTTCGGCATCAGGTTAAAAGTAAATTTGGGTTTGGAATTTTTTTTTTATTATTTTAAAAGTTTTAAAAATAAAAAATTTTTTGGCAGATTTTTTTTAAAACCAAGAATTAATATTTTTTCTTTATCTTTCCAAATAATATTTGTTTTTCCTTTTTGTTAACGTATTTCCCCGGACATTAAAAAGAGGACTAGATGCCTTTGATACGAAAAATTTAAAATTTTTAAAAAAAAGAATATTAAGAAAAAGATTTTATCAAGGGGTTTTTCCGGAAATTTTGTTTTTGAAAAATAGTAAGAAATCGTATAAAAATTTTTTGTAAACTTGTTATTCAATTTGTAGTTTAGGAAAAATTTAAAAAAAATAACAAAACCTTCATTTTAAAACTTCTTTAAAACTACTGTTTTAATTGATTGAATTAAAAGAATTTTACGAAACATATTTGTTTAAAATTTTAAAGTTATTTATGAAACTTTACTTAAGTTAAACTTGAAAATTTGATAAAATCACTTGCACAAAAAAACATTTAATAGTTTTAAAACATGTTTAACATGCATGTGTGTTCAAGTATACTTTGTTAAATTAAAATGGTTTTGACAGATTTAGAATTCTGCAAAAATTTTTAATTTTATTTTAATTTTTAGGCTCTCTTAGATATTGACAGATGTGAACAAAAAAATGTGCCAAACACTTGTGTGTCATATTCAAACACAAGGATACCTTTTTTGTGCAGTGTAATAAAGAATGTACGATCAATGGAAAACTACTTTACTAATATGACACCACCATTACCATGTCCTTTAAAAAAGGTAATGTTGCTGTCATCTACTCTATTTTATATATTAAATTCAAAGCAAGTTTAAGTGATAAGTTTTATTACATTTTTGCTTGACACTTTCTACCACCAAATCTTATTTACTTCTTATCACAAAAAAACTACAGTACATTTCACAATAATTCGGTGATTTTCGTTTTACCTGCTACTGTTAGTCGTAAAACTCAATAAACTTTGGGTACCCGCATGTAGGTCCGGACTAAAAATTTCCTTTATTTATTATTGTACCTACTTTTTGGTATAATATGTAGGTTAAAGGCAAATTGCAGGTGTTCAATATAAAGCAGGTTCTTTTCATCTTAGTTCATCAGTCGATTAGAGTTTGTTAAGGTATTTTTGTGTGTGTTATTAGGCATCCAAAATAGCTAACCTAAACTATTGATATTAGTAGGTAATCAGGACCTGTACCCTTTCAAAAGGTGCGGTGCCTACACAATAGATATTTCTCAGGCAACTTCTTTATGGCTGGATTTACCACTCAGGGTTGTCGTTTAAATTTTATTGCGGTCGAAAAATCAACGAATTATTGTGGACTGTACCATACCTATGTTTTAGAACTAGTCTAGGCGCCATGGCTATTTCGTGGTGGATCAAATATCACCGAGTTTTATTGTGTATAAAATCTGTATTTTGACGCTTTGAATTCGAATTCTAAACTTGCTCATGCGTCAGAAGTGACAGACATTTGTGATGAATAATTTAATTGTTTAAAACACTATATAGTCGGTTTCTTCTCTTAATACTAAAAAATGTGCTCCTGAGTATGCACCCATCCTAACTCGTCTCTTTCGAATCTCTTACGATACGGGCATTTTCCCGGAAAGATGAAACGCTGCAGGCGTGCAACCTGTCCCCAAAAAAATATGCAAAACTCTCCCTTCTAACTATAGACCTATATTTCTTCTTTCTGTTGTCTGCAAAGTAATGGAAAAAATCATTAATTCCCAAATCTTAAGGTATCTGGAAAAACATAAGATTCACAGCTGAACTTCTTTTCTTTATCTCACACAACTGGAACAAGTCCCTTGAGTTTCTTGGTGAATCCCAGATCGTTGCTCTTAAAATATCCAAAGCTTTCGATCAATTCTGGTATGATGGGCTTCTTAACAAACTTCCTTTTTACGGTCTTCCACCTAAGCTTTGCTCTTGGCTCTCCAGTTTCCTTTCTAATCGACGTATATCAGTTATTGTGGATGGTCATTCTTCCAGCTTCTACCAAGTTAATGCTGGTGTGCCCCAGGGCAGTACTGGCACCCACTCTGTGTCATCTACACATTAACGATCTTCTGTCTTCCAAAATCAATCCCATTCATACTTTTGCTGACGATAGTACCCTCCACTCTAACATTCAATTTCTCAAACCAGTCAATAAGTCTGATTTGAAAACCAAGCGTAGGTCAATGCGGATGTCTCTCTCACAAGACCTCAAACTTATCTTGAATTATCAAAAATTTTATTTAGTTTAATTCCTCGAAAACACAGTCACGTTCGCTGTCGCGAAAAAAGTCTGCCAATGCTCATTCGTTACATACATATGAGCCGCCAAGTTCTGCAGAACGAGAAGTACTTTTGAGAATAACCTCGTCTGTCACATTACATCCATAGCCTCGGCAGCTTCGAGAAAGCTTGCATTCCTCTTTCGAGTCAGAAAGTATTTCTCTTCTTCAAATCTGTATACTCTGTATGTATCCCAAATCAGACCCTCTTTAGAATATTGTTCTCATGTCTGGGGAATGGCGTCTCCTACAACACTTAGCATTCTGGACACCATTCAGAGAAGAGCCGTTCCTCTTATTAATGATCCCACGCTTACAGAAAGGCTTCCTCCTCTTCCCCACCGTCGAGCTGAAGGGAATCTGTCGCTCTTCTATAGGTATTTTCACGGCTTCTGCTCAGAGGAGTTGGCCAGTAAAATTCCTTTTCTGGCAGTTCCCAACAGAGCAACACGGAGAGCAACTTTTATGCATCCTTTTACAGTTCAACTAGAGAGGCCCCGAATTTCCCGTTTTCTTTGTTCCTTCATTACCAGAGTGTCCAGACTTTGGAACCTGCTACCCGCAGAAGTTTTTCCTTCTTCTCCCAGTCTCCAAATATTTAAGTCCCTCAACTTTCTCTTACCACTCTTAAGACACCCACGGTACGTTAGCCTTCGTGAACTGTCCAAAGATAAAAAAATCAAAGTTTAACAACCGTCTATCGATTGTTAAACTAATTAGATAAAACCCAGTTTAAAGTTTATTAAAATCGAGTAATTTAAACCGTATATATTGCCAGTTTAGTACAAAAACATTGCGAAGTTACAGTATTTGGGATAATTTTACTTAAGTAGTAAATATATGCGAGGGTCTCCTCCTCGTCATTTGTACGACGAAGTTTGCCTTCTTATTTTGCCTCCTTATTTGTAGGCAGATTTTAACTCCTCATTAAGCGGCTGATTTTACCTTTTTATTTACAGTATACACTATCTATCTTATAAATATACCGCCTTCCTCTTTCTTAATAATTTGAAGGATAAAATATTCAGTGAAAATGGGAGGGATGTGGCTATATCAACACATAATTGTAAGAAATTATAGTATTACTTTAGTTTTCTGAAGTTATTCAAGTATTTAAATATCATCCGCTACCAGTAAACCTAACTAAATAAAAAGATTAAAATGAGTTATAAGAAAATATTTTAAATAATATTAATGAAATAAAAGTTAATTTAAAAGATTAAACTGAAACTTAAGTATGTTTTTGTAAAGAAGTCATTCAATGGTTTGAAAAAGGTTTAAAAATATTTCAAAACTTTTATAAAAATAAAAAACTAAATGGATCTCGCTCAACGTTTGTTAAAAGTTGATTTTTTAAGTGAAGCGAGTTAATTAAACAATCTAAAGTACAATTAGATTTTTCATTCAAATTAAAATATACCTATTACTTTTATTTTAATTACTTAATTAATTTATTGTATTTTTAGGGTTGTACATTAATATTTATATTAATTTGGGAATTAAGTACAATGCAATTATTTTTAAATTAATTCATCGCTGAAAGCTGTCTCTTCTTTGGGCTCTTCGATAAGTATTTCTTCATTATTATTGTTACAAATATTCCTGCAGGTTTTTTTGACATTTTTTGAAATAAGAAATACACGAGACTCCCACTAATAAACAAGGACACTTTTTGGAACAACTAGAGGGCAATTTTTCTAAAGGTGGCAACAATACAGGGTGCCACAGATTCGAGTGCATGCATGGGGATCTCGGAAACCGTAAGAGATTCAAAGTTGGTTAAATTATGGCAAATTTGTGTATTTGTCGTAACTAACCATGCCCACTTTAGAAAGTTGCAAAATTCCGAGTACTTTCGGAGACATCCGGAAAAAACCAAAATTTGCCGATTTCGTTTTTATTTTTTTCTGACGTTATTTAAAGAGATCTGAAAAAACAAAAACACTTTCTCATGGTCACTTTTTAAGCTCTACAAATCAGCGTTGAGAGATTTTCCGGACGACGTTTCGTTTTCGTTAAACCATCATCAACTTTATTTTTTTAAATACGGCACTCAATTGTTTATTGCATTTTTTAAAGCAGTTATAATCCCAATTACAATGATGTATAACACTTAATATTTTTCTGTTAAATAAACATATTTTTCATAAGAGACAATGAGTTAGACAAGGAACGCACATCATTTCTTATAGGGGCGTTCGATATTTGTTAGTAAATATTAAGTGTTAGACATTTTTGTAATTGAGATAATAAAGGGCTCAAAAAAATTAAATAAAAAACCCAGGTCCGTATTTAAAAAATAAATTGATGATGGTTTAACGAAAACGAAACGTCGTACAAAAAATTCCAGAATGACCATCCACAAAAAATAAAGAAAGTGTCTTTTGTGTTTCCATATCTCTTTAAATAACGTCAGAAAAAAATAAAAATCGGCAAATTTCGTTTTTTTCCGGACATCTCCGAAAGTACTCAGAATTTTGCAACTTTCTAAAGTGGGCATGGTTAGTTACGCAAATACACAACTTTGCCATAATTTAACCGACTTCGTATCTCTTACGGTTCTCGAGATCCCCATGCATGCACTTGAATCTGTGGCACCCTGTATATATAAAATACATTTTTATTAACCATTAATAACTGCACTTGTTAATAATTACCAAAAATATTCTTTTTTTTTCTTGGTTTATCAAACCAAGTAAAAAACTTGGTTGGATAAACAACTAATATATACTTTAAATAATTTTATTTTGATAATGTATAGGTTAATATTTATTTAAATAATTGATAATTAATTAATTTATAAATATTCTTGGTTAATATTAAATTAAAAAAAAATGCAAAAATATGTATATAACAATGGTAACAAAGATAAGTTTAATGATAAATTTACTTTTAAATAATGGCGTATTGTGCTTAAATTAATAAAAATAATAATGGACAACCATAAATGTACAAAACTTAAGTGATTGAATTAAAAATAAAATATTTTACTTTGAATAAAAATCAATGGTAACAAAGATAAGTTTAATGATAAATTTACTTTTAAATAATGGCGTATTGTGCTTAAATTAATAAAAATAATAATGGACAACCATAAATGTACAAAACGTAAGTGATTGAAATAAAAATAAAATATTTTACTTTGAATAAAAAATCTTATCGTTCTATAGATTGGCTTAGCGCTCTCATAGTTATAGCTGTGGTTATAGTTTCAAACGTTAAGCGCGAACAACGTGTGCACTTTATAACCGCTTATCCCACTACATAGACATAGACATACTTATTAACCAAATTGTTTGGCTTGGATCGTAGAATAAGAATTTGTAACTTGCTTTGTTATAATTTACAGATTTAGTAGCATAAAAAACTTAAATTGACAATATAATAATAAAATAAATTAAGTTTAAATTGTTATAACTTTGTTATAAATATTTTAATTACGGTCAGGGTTCTGTTTAAAAGCAGATAATTTTCGCTTTAAATTGAGCTATTATAAAGTCATTTTATTTAAAATAAAGCCGAGTACTAAGTAAAAATCTTTAAAATATTGTAATCTTGCAATGTTTTTGCACCAAATTTGCAATATCTCCGTTCTAAACTACTTTACGATGAGTGCACTTGAAACCTGCTTTATCGTACTATAAAACAATTTATACATACCAACCTATAAACCAAATTATTTGGTTTGGTTTGTAAAAAAGAATATGTAGGTTAGGTTTAAAGTGAGTGGAGTTTTTACGCCTTCCACCGCTTGGTCTATTGTGGCTCATACCTTTTTATATTTCTCCCAATGACTTTTTGATAAAAATTGATTAAAAAAAAACTTTTAATAAATCCGATATCAGATTGGGAGAGAGTTCTTACATCTCCACTTACTCGTGTCACTACCGGACACGAGCACAATGTGTTCTGGTGTCCCTGTCTCCTGGAAAGTTTGACGAGCAGACGATAAGATCCTCTTCCGGTAAAGTGACGTGAGTAGTTACCAGGTTCTTATTACAGGAAAAAAACGGTTCTATCCGCTTTCTGTTTAAAGCTAGGGAACCCTTTTCCCTATAAAAGCGGTTCTGTCCGCCTTCATCTGTTTATTCGGGATGTCACAGACGCCTGTGACTTCAGGGGCACCTTTCGAAACAGATTCACCCGTTTCGGTCGGCGCACCTTTGTCTGCTTGTGACCTTGGGTGGCACCTCTCAAAATGGATGTATTCGTTTTGGTCCGCGCACTTTTGTCACTTTTCGCCTATGAAGCTAGGGAAGTAATAGTCCATCACGGCAGGGCCTTGCATTACCACAGGAGGTCATCAGCATGGTATGCTAACACTTTAAGTTAAGCCTTGTGTTCATCTTAGCTTCGAATCCCGTTCCATACGCTAGCGATTGTTACAAAAGATCCTACTGGCCCAACCACGACATCGACGTGCTAACACAGCGGTGGTAAAAATATGTAACTTACTTTTTTATAATTTGAATATTTAGTACCTTAAAAAATTTATGAACAAATTATCTGCCTTTTTTAAAAAAGTAAATCAACTCTAAATTGTTATAACTTTTTTATAAATATTTTGATTATGCTAAGGATTTTGTTTTAAAGCTGGCAATTTTTCCTTTAATTTGAACCATTATAAAGTTATTTTATTTGTAATAAAGTCAAGTTATGAGTGAAAAATCTCCGAAATACTGTGATTTTGCAATGTTTTTGTACTAAATTTGCAATATCTTCGGTTAAAATTGTTTTTTAATAAACCCTGATCTGGATTATTTCTAATCAGTTTAACAATCGATTGAAAATTTTTAAACATTGATACTTATTATAATGCGTTTTAAACATTTAAATTGTTTATAATAAATTACCGTTACTTCTGACGCATGAGCAAGTTCAAAATTTTAATTCAGCTGGTCAAAATACATAAAAAATACACAATGAAACTCCGTGGACTTTGATCGGCCACAAAACACCTTTGGCCCCTAGAGTAAACTATTACAGTAGTATAAATCTACTAATACTTACTATGTTTCGTTATTATTCAGAAAAAGTGTATAGTCTGTCTCAAAGTATATCGTTATGGCTTTTGACGGACCATACCCCAATAAACCTTTAACGATTTTATTACCTATTGTTATTGGGTAAACCCATTTGTTCATAAGGGCAGGGGTGGGCCAGGTATTTCTTGAGTATTAACCATTAGGCGTATAAATATTTTGGCTAATATTTTAGTGGCAGTGTTAAATAACCGTTTTTACTGTACGTTTCGAAAAAGTTGTTTTACGAGAATATAACTATGTCGCGTCGAAATCATTTGTCATTAGATGCAAAACAGGTTGTGAAAAATGTGTATGAAACTTTATCAGTAGAGGTCTAATTAAACAAGAAGCTTTAAAAGAAACCTGTCTACTTACAAAAACTCCAATATCATCGATAAGGGATATTATTATTAGTGAAGAATTGAACAAAGGAAAAAACGTAGTGATTTTCAATCTCACCGTATAGACAATAGTGATCAGGACCTAATAAGAAGGAAAATATATTGTCTTTATGAAAGCGGAGTTATTTCTACCTTGGATAAACTGAAAAAGAAGCTAGACGAAGACGAAACCAATATAAATATTAGCCGTGCCACCCTCCATAAAGTTGTTTGTAAAATGGGATTTAAATACCGGAAAATAGACAAAAGACAAGTAGTTATGGAATCGCACAGATTACGTACTTGGAGATTTAATTACCTTCAAGAAATTAAAAGATATAGGTTAGAAAACGGATCCATAATTTACCTTGATGAAACATGGTTCGATAAACACGACACAGTATCCAAAGGATATGTTGATTCCAGTCAAAACTGTCAGACGAAAGCACCTTCAAATAAAGGAAAACGCATTACCATAATACACGCTGGTTCAGAAGACGGATTTGTCCCAAACTGCTTGCTGTTGTCTGCAAAGAATATTAAGTATTCTAGCTTGGATTATCATGAGGATACAAGTGCAGAACTTTTTTAAAACTGGTTTCAAAATTATCTTTTAAAAAATATTTCAAACAACAGTGTTATTTTCATGGATAACGCAAGCTACCACAGCCGTCTGCTACACAAAGTACCAGCTTCATCAAGTTCAAAAACTGAAATCCAGAAATATTTGTTAAAAAATTATATTTATTTTGACTTTAATTACAAAAAAATGCATCTTTTGGAAGTCCTAAATTCATATGCAATTAAAAAACAATATGTATGTGATAATTTGGCTGAACAGGCTAGGCATACTGTCTTACGGCTTCCTCCGTATCACTGTATGTTTAACCCCATAGAGCATTTGTGGAACCAAGTAAAATCAAAGATCAGAGCAGAAAATGTTACACCTACTTTAAGTCCCAGTGTTATAAATTTGATAAAAAATGTAATTACTAACATACCAGTTGAAAGCTGGAAAAATTCACTACAGCACATTATAAAAATTGAGGACTCTTACATTTCTATCCAAATCAACATAAATCCTATTGTAATTAATCTCAATGATGACTCTCATTGTGAAACAGAATTAGATTTAGATATTTAGAATAAAAATGTAATTATGTATAGATAATGCAGTTATAAATTTATTAAAACTTTGCATATATTTAATTTCTTAATGTAATTTTGAGATTATACTACCTAAATAAACAATAAATTATAAATCTTTAAATTATTAAAGTCCGTCCCTAATGCTCTGTCCTTTAATACCTACCGATCCGCAGTTTTATTGCTGTTGGCAGGTATAATCCATAAATGAAGGCAAGAGCTAACACGGTATACTTTGAGACAGACTATACACTATTTTACACTTTTTTTACTTGTTTAGTCAAGAAAAGAGTTTTATGTGAAATATAGTTAGTACGAAAAATATGAGCTATGGCTCATTCGACGCGGATTGCAATTCTAAGAAATGTGTCATGTCGATTTTTTTCTGCAAATAAAACTTGCAATTGTTATTAACAATAAACAAAAAAAGCAATTTTTTTCTGATGATAACTCAAAAACTATACAAGATAGCGTGAATTGCAAAAAAGATCCTTAAAAAGGAGGAAATTTCCGATAAAAAGCTTCTAGATCTCTATTTTAATTTGTTACTGAAACTAGAGCTCCACGCGCCCGTTTCGGGATGAGTATGAAAAATCTTAAAATTTTGTTAACTTAGAAAATTCGTTATAAACAAAATAAACAAATTTTAAATAATTTATTGACGTCATCTTATTAAGTACACTCATAGAAAGGACTCTAAAAGGCGTAAAATTTATCGGGTTATTATTTAAACAATTATCCAGCTTTAAATGAAGTCGGAGGCATGAAAGAAAATAGTCAATTAACAATAGGCTAGCTTTTTAAAAAATGCATTAAAAATTATTTTTCTTTAAGTGTTACAATGACCACAAATTTTTTAAAAAATTTTAAATCAATATTTAGTGCTTTAAAAAAAATCATTTGCAGTACTCACTATAGAGGCGGCGCCGGCGTACTTATCCCAAAATGGGCGCGCAAATCCCTATTTTCAGCAACAAATTAAAATAATAAATATTAAAGGTAGAGATTAGGAAGTTAGGAGTTTTTATCGAAAATACCCTTTTCTTTAAAGATCTATTTGCAATTCCCGCTATCTTGTATAGTTTTTGAGTTATCATCAATAAACAAAATGCCTTTTTTTACGTTTTTGGTAATAAAAATTGCAATTTTGATTTGCATAAAAAAATCTACATGACACATTTCTCAGAATTGCAATCCGCGTCGAATGAGTCATCGCTCATATTTTTCGTACCCTTCTATAGTCCAGAAAACAAAGCTGAAAAAAGTGCAAAACCTCCCAATTTTTTCAAAATGCATAGATTTGCATAAAAATTTGGAATTAAGCTTAACTTACCCTACCCTCCTCTTCAAAATTTATATTATTCCGATGGACGCTCTTTATTTTTTAGGGGTTAAAACTACCCTACATTGCTAAAACCTATAAAGCTACACAATTAAGCTTAGGTTGAGTAAAATTTGACTCAAATAAGTTGAAAAAGTAGTATTTTGTTTCTTTAAAACAGCATTTAAAATATTTGAGCCCTTAAAAATCAACCCTTATTATGAGTAAAAAAAATATATTTACTCTAAAAAATTAATATGTTATCACAGTGTTTTGAATGAAAATTTGGGATTGGGCTTAACTTACTCTCTCTTTAAAATATTAATTATGTTGAAGGTCGCTTTTTATTTTTTATGGGTGTAAACGAAGGCTGCTCAACCTTTTTAGCAGTCGGGCCAAACGGAAGATTCAGGCATTTAGGGCGGGCCACTGACAATGCCTATTTTAGTTAGGTACCCTCAGGACATGCGCAATAAAACCCCAATATTAAAAAATAAAATTAATAATTATTGTTTATTTTTGTTAGGTAATAATTACTATAAAAATGGAGCAACTTATGCTAAATAAAGAAACAAAATTGAACTTAAGTACTATGAATCTTCTCAAAGTAAGGGAAGTTGTTGTTACAATTAATGTGATTTCTGCCATTGTTTCTCTTTTAATAATTTTTCAATGTTAGGCGACAAATCCGAAGTTGACAGTAACAACAAATTACAAATAGGTTGCTAAGTTAATGATGTGCGGCATTTATTTTTTACATAATTAAGGTCTGAAAAAACCTTTTCACAAACATATATTAAACTAAAACTACTTAAAAACTGTAACGCCTGGTCAGTTATTGCTGGAAAGTCTTCTTTTGGTTCCAATTTTCAGAAATCTGCAAAATCTTCTAAGGAATTTTGTGGTTTCGGAGCACTTTGTCGGCAAAAGGTTTTTTAACGAAACATGATTTTGCAGTTCAACAATTCCAACTGAATATTGGCAGGATAACTAACTATTTCAGTCAAACTGATTTGAGCACAGTACATTTGTAACTCTCCATATTCAGTGATTTTTTTTTCAAATAAATTAATTTACATCTATTAGGAGCCAAATTTGCAGCCGCGGTAGGAACGAAGTGTCCGCGAGGCCTAAGCTGAGCTTTGCATTTGTGTGAGTACACATAGACACATGTTTTGTGCACATAGCTAGTGTGGGTGTAATGTCGGCCTAGCTAGAGTGTCGGACCTTCCACACCTCATCCCTCTCCCCCACTCGCTCGCGCACAAATTTGACGGAATTTATAAATTTGGTGGGTATTTCAGGACTTGATTGCGCGGGCTATTTAAAAATCGTTGGTGGGCCATAATGTGGCCCGCGGGCCTGGGTTTGAGCAGCCTTGGTGTAAGCTACCCTTTATGCAATACTCTTTAAAACTTTTATAATAAAGTTTAAGTCACATAAAATTAGGCTCATATAAATTAAAAAATGATTATTTAAAACATCATTTAACATATTTCAACCCTTGAAAATCAACCCTTATTATGATTTGATAAAAAAAATTGTTTACCCTAGAAAAATTAACATATTGTCACAGAGGTGTAATTAAAAAATGTCACTGCTCAAAAGTATTACTAACTTAATTTTGTAATTTTTAATTCTTAAAAACCGACCCCCTACAATCTTACAATGCAAAAAAGTACAAAACGTGGATTTTTTAAAAAATGCATCAAATCGCTTTTAGAATGCTTCAAATAATTTGATTTTTTTAAGCGTTACCTTTAGTTTTTGTGATAAAAAGTTCTTTAAAAAACCAGTTTTTTCAAGAGCTATAAGGTCTTGTATATTAACTCTAATATTACAACTGTTTAAAACCCTTACTTTTTTAAAGAAGTGAGTTTAAAAGGCTAAAACAAGGTGGTGCTCGTCTATACACATACATTTTAAACGTTTATATTTTACTTCTTAATTTCCCAAAATTCAGTAAATAAAAAAAAACATATTTGTAAGTCAAAAAGCTACAATTTGATTCCCTAGTAATTTTTACGCATTTCCTTAGTTATTAAGTTTTTTTCAAGAAAAGGTAATTTTTTATTAAAATTCTGAAATTGGATTTTCATTTGCAGCTCAATTTTTTTCAATATTAAGCAATTTAAATCGGTAAGAATTTAAAAATGTATTTATAATACATAGATAAAGAGAATTAAAAAAGGGGCTACAACTTATTTTAATAAGGGTGGTAATTAGGGGGTTGTTTTCGAAGATTTTTGCACTCAAAAAACTTTGGTCTTACCTTATTTTGTTCATAACTCACTCAACTTTTATGATACATACCTTTTTTTTTTAAAAAAGAAGGTTTTTAAAAATGCTTCAAAAAGGTTATTGAAACTCTGAAAGTTTGTGTTTGATGAATAACAGCTAACGTTTAACAAATCACAACTTCGTTTGTATTTGTCCCACAGCAAAAAAAAAAGTTCTTATTCGCTTTTTTAAAAGCTACAATTTTGTTGTTTACAGTTTTTTCATTAAATGCATACTTATCGCGTTGTTTGCAAAAAAACGATTAAATACGTTGGTTTTATTGATGAAAAACTCCCACTTTCGATCATAAATAACTCGAAAAGTATGCATTTTACAAAAAAAAAATGCATAAAACATTTTTTGCTTAAAAATTATTTTTCTATCAATTCCTGTGATGAAAATATAAAAAAAAAATATCACCGAGATGGTTTGGCAACCAACCCCAAGGTAAAGGCGCCCTTCGGCATGATATAGATTTTGATCCTTGGGCTATTCCCTAACCACTGTCAAAATTTTAAGTCATTCTATGCATTTTGAAAAAATTGCTAGGCAAATTGGTTTGTTTCCTGGTCTACTATTTTTCGCAGAAAATTCGGAAGGTGTATTTTAGGACTACGTGGGTAGAAAAAGTGTATAATAGTGTTATATATTATGAAGAACAGTGATAAATAAAACCACTATGTTATTTACCACTAAAATATATTCACAATTATTGTTACTGCAGTTTCAACTCACAGAGTCATTTTCAAACAAAATTTTTTCAGACTAAAGTATCAATACAAAAATAAGGTGAATTTATACCTCTAAGTTCTTAGGAAGCGGCGGAGCAATTAACAGTTTATTATGGTTTGGCGACAGCAAATAGCGGGGAAAATACAAGTTCGGTTTGGTCATTAAGCAGATGTACATTAATATTTTTATTGCCTTTGTATATTTCTAGAGATTCCAGATAGTTTAATTTATGACCCTTGGTTGAATAGTGTAATATTTCGATATTATTTAAATTAGGGAATTTGTATTTTTGTTCTAAACAATGATTAGCAAAAGTAGAGTCTGTTTTTTGTAGTCTATATGATCTAAAATGTTCTGAATAGCGAGTTTTTATGCTCCTACCGCTTTGTCCTATATAAAAGTTATCACATCACATTTCAACTTATAAACTCCTGCTTTATTAAACTTGTTGGTTTTATCTTTAGCGTTATAAATAATATTCGATATATTGTTCTGAGATTTAAAAGCAACTTTAATATTGTGTTGGATAGAGTGTTGGCTATGTTTTCTGATAAGGTGCCGCAATGTGATAAGGATACATACTTACTTTCTTGATCTTTAATTTTTGGATAGATTAATTGAAAAGCTAAGCGTTTTTGTTTTTTAGTTATTTATTTCTTTATGGTTTGTTTGGAGAATTTATTTGAATGTGCAATATTTTCAATGTTACAAAGTTCTTTCTGTAGCTCTTCTTCAGAGAGAAGCAAAGAGAGTGCTCTATGTATCATTGAATTGTATGCAGCGAGTTTATGTTGGATAGGGTGGGAATAGTAATACCTGTAAATGTTGGTTTTCTATAAACTTTAAAAGTGCACTGATTATTTGCGTAGGATATGGTTAGATCTAAGAATTTTATTTCATTGTTGTCTTCTTTTTCTAAAGTGAATTGAATTTTTGGGTGAACACTGTTAATATAATGTAAGAAATTCTGAAGTTGTCTGTTTGTACCTTTAAAGCATGCGAGAACATCGTCAACATATCTGTACCAAAAGTGAATATGGCTTTTGCCTAGATTTGAACTGAGAATTTTATTTTCTATATCTGACATGTAAATATCTGCCAAAAGGGGGCTAAGAGGCGAACCCATTGGTAGGCCTGTGTGTTGTAACGTTGATTGAGATCAACGGTTGTAAGTAGAACTTATTATTAAACTGGAAATACGTCTGTGACAAACATGTTTTAAAAGGGGATAGAATTTCGGTAGCAATTATAGGATTAATATTAGATTTTTGTAGAATTTATCAATAAGTATTAAGCATTCGTTTTATTTATCAGAAAACATAGCCACTCTATCCAAACACAATATTTAGGTTGCTTTTAAATCTCAGAACAATATATCGAATATTTTTTATAACGCTAAAGATAAAACCAACAAGTTTAATAAATCAGGAGTTTATAAGTTGAAATGTTCAAAGTGTGATAACTTTTATATAGGACAAAGCGGAAGGAGTATAAAAACTCGCTATTTAGAACATTTTAGATCATATAGACTACAAAAAACAGACTCTACTTTTGCTAATCATTGTTTAGAACAAAAACACAAATTTCCTAATTTAAATAATATCGAAATATTACACTATTCAACCAAGGGTCATAAATTAAACTATCTGGAATCCCTAGAAATATACAAAGGCAATAAAAATAATAATATACATCTGCTTAATGACCAAACCGAACTTGTATTTTCCCGCTATTTACTGTCGCCAAACCATAATAAACTGTTAGTTGCTCCGCCGCTTCCTAAGAATATATTTACCACTTAGAGGTATAAATTCACCTTATTTTTGTATTGATCCTTTAGTCTGAAAAAATTTTGTTTGAAAATGACTCTGTGAGTTGAAACTGCAGTAACAATAATTGTGAATATATTTTAGTGGTAAAAAACATAGTAGTTTTATTTATCAGTGTTCTTCATGATGATTAATTACCACATAGTAACGGCTAATAGCATCAATTTTTTGTGTTAAATATTTTTGAATAACAAACAGACCTTATATATTTGATTTTTATATTTATTTTTTAGGGTATTTATAAAGCTAACGAGTATACGTTTAATTCAAAAGTTTTAATGAAATTATTTAGAATAAGTGAAGGCTACTTTTGGAAAATAATGCTAAGATTTATTAATCCCAAAACTGATGACATATTTCTATGCTTTATAATTAAAGGGGAAATTCATTACGCATAAGTTGACGTTATGTCAACATAAACTACTATCTATAATATATTATTATAAATAAACTTCTATTTAAACGAACTGTATTATTTATTTCTTCTTTTAACATTGGTCGTACCTTTAAAACAAAATAAAACATTAATTTTGCAAGTTGTTTGACCGAACATTGAAATTGCATTTTACAATAATATGATAAAAATAAGTTTTATTAAAACATTAAAAAACACAAAATATTTTTTGAATTCGTAGTAGGCTATATCTTTTTTGTTTATAAATATTTTAGGTATTACAAACTGTCTTTTGCTTTTTCAAGACTTATATTTTACTAATTTAGATCAACGAAAAAAAAATATATATTCAGTCCTTCGTTTTGAGCCTTAAAAAAAGGTACTTATTTGTTAATAAACAATTGGAGCCGGAGCGCCCCTGCATAAGTTAAGAATTTTAAACCAAGAAATATAAAAAGCTGGCTTCAAAACAAATATTATTAAAAAAAAGGAGTCCCTACGATCAGTGGGAACCGAGTTACCATTTTTTTTAAAGTAATATTTAAATTGTTTATAATAATTAAGAATTAATTTGGAGGACGACATTTAATAGGAAAATACTTAAACTTAATATACCCCAAAATAAATAGTTGTTATATTTATTATTTATTGCTAGGAGATGTGTTTAAAGTGACTGATACTTTCGTCGGCGCCGGTGAGGTAGTGGTAGCTCTCGGACTGACATGCCGAGTCAAAAATTGAAATCGAGAGTTTAAATCAGCGAAGCGCGAATAAAAAATAGCCATATCTTTGCAAATTTCTATCAGATCAAGCTTTTTTTTTTAATTTAGGGTATCGCAAAAAGTTATTAATAATGGCGCTTTTAGTTTTAAATATTTATCATTAATTTTTTTCATAATTTTAATATCTTTACTTTAATTAAACATTATAGAATTTAACTTTTTAAAGCAGCTTTAAATTATTTTTCAAATTTCAGTAAACTATTTATTTTTTTAAATCGTGTTATAAAAATGTAAATGGTACAATATCTACTTTAAAAGAGAGTAAAATAATTCATATCGTCTATAATATTTACAGATTAATGCATTCGATATTAATATTAGTACATAGAGATGTAGTTTGCACAGTAATAAATATATACAGATTAAAGGAACAGTGTTTATTACGAAATAAAAAATAACACAGGTCCACAAAAAAAGTTGTGTGTTTTGGGTGTCGGACTAAAATTTTTTGGCGTATTTTTTTTCGAAAAATCGAGAAAACCCCCAAAAAACGACACGGTACATTTACCGGCAAAACCTGCTACCACGGAATGTTTGGACTACGAATACATAAACTGTAAGAGATACAAAAAAAATCATAAAACAAAAAAAAAGACTTTTTAAATTGTCTATAAAAAAGTTTTTAAAAAAGTTTTGGTAAGATAAATAATAAAGGAGATAAAAACGAAAATGTCATTTTGACAAAAAATTTCAGTCCAAAATAGAAAATAAATATTTTTTTAATTAATGTAGTTTTTGGGTTTCTTTTTAATAATCAGTTATTTTATTTATTTAAATTCCAAATTACTTGAAATTTGCAATAAACATCTAAAAATAAAAAAAATAAATAAAATATTCAATTTTTTCCAGGGGCATACTTAAAGAAAATCCTAAATTCTGTTATTTGATTATAACTCGAAAAATATTGCATTTAGACGAAAAATTATATTACTTAAATTAAAGGTCTTGTAAAAATACATAGTTTATGGTCTATAAAGTTTTGTGTATCGTTAATAGTTTTTAAGATATTGACGCTTTACTTAAAAAAAAATCGTTAATATCTGAAATTACGTCTTTCCTTGATTATTTACTGTTTGACCCCCAATTTTTACTTCAGATTTGTGTTTAGCGGAAAAAATACTCCAGAAAATCCTATACCCACACTCAGCACGCACCACTTTTTTTGTGGGCCTGTGCAATCAATTAAACTTATATAATTTTATTTATATTTAAATTTTTTATCTGGAACCCCATTAAACGACATATCAATTAATAAATCTGAAGGTAAAGTTTCTGTTTTAGATATATTAATTGATCTCTCGCAAATACCATTTTAATTGGAGGATTTATGAACACCAATCTGGCTTTTCGAATTCTAAAGTGGCTTCAATATTACCATTAAAAATGAGCTGAGACGCATGGATTTAAATAAAAAAAATAATAATTTTTAAAAACTCAATGCACCATTAGTTATAAATTTTTGCGCTACCCCAGATTAAAAAAAAGAGCTTGATCCGATAAAAAATGGCAAAGATATGTCTATTTTATTCGCGCTTCGCTGATTTAAACTCTCGATTTCAGTTTTTGACTCGGTATGCCATTCCGAGAGCTTCTATCCCCACCACTACCTCCCTGGCGCCGACGCGACGAAAATATCAGTAACTTAAAATACATCTTTTATCAATAAAAAACAAATACAACAACTTTTTATTATAAGGTATATTAGGTTTAAGTATTATACTATTGAATGCCGTCCAAATTATTTCTTAATTATTATAAACAATTTAAATATTAAAAATTGCTAACTCGGTTCTACTGGTCATAGAGACTCCAAAATATTTGTTTTAAGCCAGCTTTCCATCTTTCTTGGTTTAAAATTCTTTACTTATGCAAGGGGCGCTCCGGCTCCAATTGTTTATTAACAAAAAAGTACCTTTTTTTCAAGGCTCAAAACGAAGGACTGAATATTAATTTTTTTATTTCGTTGATTTAAATTAGTAAAATATAAATCTTGAAAAAGCAAAAGACAGTTTGTAATACCAAAAATATTTATAAACAAAAATGATAAAACCTACTAGATTAGGGCTTTAAAATCAGTAAAACTCAATTATCTTAGCAACAAATTATCCGATCATGCTTTAGAACCTCTTCTATTTATTATTTAATTAAGAATTAAAAAACCAATGTTTTGCAATGACAGAAATGGATAAAAAAAACTTTTTGCAATTATTATCAACATTTCAAAAAATGGCTATTTTTAACGTTTTTTTTTGCATTTTTTCATAAACAAATTAACCAAATCAATTTAAGCCTGGCTTAAATTATAGGTTTTTTAAATACCTAAAAAAACATTTTGAACTTATTTCTCTTAAATTAACAATGGCGCTTGGAGACGATAAGAGATACGAAGAAGTTTAAATTGGGGCAAAGTTGCGTATTGGGGAGCTTAATAATACACCGTTGAAAAGTTGAGGTTATCTTTTGTACTTTCGGAAATATGGTGGAAAAACTTAAAATTGCGATTTTCATTTATATTTTTTTACGAATTTATTTTAAAAGGTAGAAAAAATCTAAAAATACATTCTTATTGGAACTTTTTGCCCTTTGTTTATTGGTCAAGTCAAAAATTGTCAATTTGTTATTATTTTAAAAATGTTAAATTAACTCGAAATCTACGCAAGCAAAAATATTTAAAAGCTCTTTTATAGAAAATTAATTTCCAAATAACACCTTTGGGGGTAAAAACCTTTTGTTGCAAAATAAATAAAAAAGAATTTATAAATTTAAAAAATATGCTTTTTTCAAGGCAAGATATTTTAAACAGGCGAGGCGTAGGTAGAAGTATTTTATTTTAATTTTCCCACATATATATATATATATATATATATATATATATATATATATATATATATATATATATATATATATATATATATATATATAAATTTTAAATTTTTAAAAACCTTTTTTCATTTTTGCCAATTTTTTTTTTATTACGATAACTTTCATTTTTTTAAAACCCAAAAAGTTTTTTAAAAACTTGTTTTATAACGATTTTTTAATATTAAGGACAGTTTAATAATGGTAATCAGTAATAACCCAAATGCTGGCGCTAAAATCCCTCAACGAGAACACCCTAAAAGAGAAGGAAAATGACATATCTGAGCTGCGTACTTAATGATAGTTGGGATCTTTGGTTGAGATAAAGGGCATAATAAAAAGGCGGCAATATTTAATAACATGCGTAATGTTCTGGTAATCTCAAGGCTCAACCAAAAACCAGGCTTTGTGTTCTAAGATGCTATGTTTTTAGCACATTTTTTAGGGTGTAAAACTGGCAAAGAAGCAACAAAAGGAGGGAACTTTATGGTGCTCCGCAGAATGCTGGAAATTCCTGGACAAGCCATACTACCAACATCGAGGCTAAACCGTATGGAGAAACAAACAGAAATCATGGATACTATCAAACAAAGAAAAGCGAGTTACTTTGGTCACATAATGGGAAGCGACAAATACATGGCTAAAAAAAAATGAGGAAAAAGGAGACCGGGCGAAGAAGAAATTCATGGTCGAAAAACTTGAAAAATGGACTAAAATGACTTCACTTGAATTGTTCCGAGCTGCATGGATAAAGTTAGATGGGCCCCAATATGCCAACGTCCTGAGGGATAAGGCACTCCGAAAGTTTATTAATCATTATTTTTAAGTACAGCAAGAAACAATTAAATTAAACCCACTTGACTGCGTTGAAAGTGGCAAAAACTGGCAAATGGCTATTTTTAGCTACCGATGGTTTTAAATTGAAAAAGGCTGCCAAGTAAACTGGGTGCAGGATTTTGGTATTAAAACTCCCTTTTTTTAAAGAGTCTTTGAGTCAAATGCAAGCAATCTTGAAATACCGAGGAGGAGGGAAAGGGGGGAAAGACGATATAGACCATGAAATAGACTGGGGGCTCTTATATTCAATATTTTTGGGTTTTAATAAACTTTTATTACCATTTTTTTTGAAACATTATATTTTTTTTTATTTATATATAACCACAGTGATTAGGATAAAAAAAAATTTTTATATATTTAACATAAAGCTAAAAGTTTTTGTGGTATATTAAGTAAGCTATCAAGCTTTTAAAATGACGTTACGAAACAACTTTTTTAAGAAAAAATACTTTTGGTTTATAAAAATAAGGCCAAAGTGAGAAACAGTAGTAATATTAAAAAATTATATCTCCGTCAAGTTTAAATAAAAATACTTTTAGCTACGTTCTGTTCCGGTTTTAATGTCAGCTTTCTTTTCCAAAAACAATGCCTTCACGCATTTTGCCTCAAAAAGTTTTGGCCAAAAATGCGATTTTTTGATTTTATCCTTTATTTTGCACCGAAAAGGTCATTGCAACTTTAAGGGGTATCATTGCGATAGAAAAATTTATTCAAAATAAAAAAAGCTTTACACATTTTTGCTAAAAATAAGTTTTTTTGTTTTTTTTAAAAGTAATGACTAATGGATCCCGTTCCAAAAACACAAGCCAGAATTTAATAGCACCTTATTTTTTAACCTTTGGGCATCTCAATCAACCATTGATTCTTATTCCCCTAATTTTTCCTTACAGTTAATAATTCCCCAAAAAGAAGCAGTCGCGAAGACAACGACCAACAAACAATAAACAAAATGTAGATTATTTATCCAGAAATTTTCTCTTATTATTTTTACAATATAGACTTTTTTTGGTTGATTTTTTTAAAAAATGGAAAAATCCAAAGTTGTTTGAGTGCCACGCTTTTATATTTTAAAAATATTAACTATTAGTATTTATTAGAGCAAAAAAAACATTTTTGGTACCTACCTGTCAATCTGATTAATCACGTTATATTAGAAGAAAGGTCATAATTTAAAACTCGGTTTTCATCTACGTGTGTTAAATTTGTTAAATAACTGCGGTGCGTTGTGCAAACAATTTTTTTTAAATTAGTGGATTTTACTAAAAAAATTTTCCAATATTTTTTTTACAATTCTCCCATTGTTATTATCTGTATCAAATTTATTTATTTATTTATCGTATGGCGTTAAACACAGTAAACTTAAAAGATAGATTCAAATATAAGCTAAAAAAAAACAAATTTTGGGGATTTCAAACAAACATCAAGTCGGTTAATATAATCTATCGACCCGGCAGTTGCCACAGAAAAGTCTTCAGGTCTACCGTTGTAGGATCTTGTGGGGCATTCCTCCGTGATGTGTTTAATCGTTTGAATTCTCCGCAGTCGATAGGTGATTGTTGTTTTCCCATTTGTGCAGGAGGTGCGCATCTGCCATGTTGCGTTTTTGATTCTATTAAGTGTGGACCAGGTCGGGCGTGGTAGGTCAAACCCTGGGGGCTTTTGTGGATGCAGGGCATAATATTTGCCCTTGTTAGTGGTATTCTTGAGTCCATGCATTGGTCGGGGTTGAACTCCTCTTGATTGCTGCGCTTGCCGTTTTAGTGGGGGATTTCTGGAGCGGAGATGATTGTGGTTTGGTCCTCAATATCTTGATGTATTGGCAGATTTCCTATTTTCCATGATCTTTTTGTACTCTGGGTAAGGGGCGCTATTGTCACAGCCTTGGGTTGGATATGGCTTATTTCTGGGAGCCACTGAGTGGGGGTCGACTTAATGACACCACGATCATCCTCATCGTATTATTCAGTTGGACGTTCACCTTCTTTGCGGCAGACTGTTAAGCCAAACTGGGGTACAGTTTTTCAGCCGTCGAGAAGACAAGTCCCAGAGCGGAACAGCGCAGCGTAACCGATCTCCCAAGTGGTAAGCACATAACTTTGGATTATGTTGTTTCTGGTTTTCTTTGTTCTATCAAGAGTCACTCCCAGGTATTTCGGTGTTTTGTTGTGGGTTGTTTGGTACCATCAAATCGTATGTTAACTCTTCTCTGGCTAGTTTGTTATTGAGGTGGAAGCAGCTAACCCTTTTTAGGCATTCGGCTGGAGTCTCCATTTGCGGAAGTATTTACCCTTGTCTCCAGGTCTGCTGTTAGGATTTTTGAAGTTTTTATTGAGTGTCAATTGTCCGGGTAACCGAACTTGTTTGACCTTGTTGCCGGTATATCCGCTATATAAAAACTGAAAGGGCGACGAAACACTGAACCCCCGTGGCAAGCCGTTGTTAAGTTTCTTTGGTGAGCTGATGTTTGTTTCCCATTATAATCTAAAAAAAATCCGATCACCAAGCATGTTCGATATCAGTTGGTTTATTCCTTGCAAGGAATTATTCTAAGAAGCTTTAGAGCATTCCTCCTTCCTTTCGGGGGGTTTTAGGCTGCTGAGAGGTCAATGAATGCAGCTGAGGTTTTAAGTTTACGTTTGAATCCCGCTTTGATATAGGTGGTAAGTGACAGGACCTGGTCTACACAGCATCGTTTTGGCCGGCCTGCTCAACTGGACTGCCCAGGATCTCTGAGCTGATTCTATTGTAGACAATTTTCCAGTAGTTTATAGCATGGAAGGAAAGCGATTGGCCTGTAGTTTTTGGGCTGTCGGCAGGTTTACCTGGTTTCAAATAAGGCTAATCTTAGAACGTTTAAATTTTTGGGGCGCTGCCAAACCCTAATGTCCGTGGGAAAAACTTGGCCAACCAGCTTTGGTGTACTTTGCCACAATTGATTAGGAACTCGGGGTAGATATTGTCAAATCCTGGGGCCCTTTTCCCCCCGTAAGATCGCCTATACCCTTTTTAAATTTTTCCCGGTAAAAAAGGGGCGGGGAATGTTCCGTTTCCTTGGCCTGGCATTTATAGGTTCTCGCCCACTGAGGACGCGATGGAACCCCCACATTGTGTTCGGCTCTCCCGACTTCCCCTGAGCTGTCGCGCGGCCCCCGTTTAATTACATGTAAAGTATCCCTGATGCATTTAATCGCGTCGTACCGCGTCGTCCCCCTCGCGCCGGGCGGCTAATGGGCGAGAACCTTATGGCTTAAGTTCTCTTTTTTTTGTGTTCGGGGTGTTGCTACATGTGTGGGGGTACTTTTTTGGGGGTTTCCCCATTTTTGTCGATGCTTTTGCACCGCCCCAGTTTTTCTTAGTTTTTGCCCATGTCTCCTGCTGGGGTTTTTTTAAAGTTGGGGCTTTCGAAAGTCTCAGTCCACTTTGTTGGCGTGCTGCATTCGGGCCCGTGGATTAGTTCATTTGCTACCCCCGGTCACCGGTCTCAAAAAAGTTTTGATATAAAACCTCACTTTTTGAGACCATCCGGGAAACTGTTTTTGCGGTACCCCCCTAGGTATGTGTTTTTGTGGTGCTTATTACTGCGCCAATGAATTTTTTGTAGTTTCCGCTGGTGGGGGTATCCACCCTAGGCACTTCCCCAAGGCAGAAAAACCCAGACCAGTCAGCCCCCCTTAAAGTTCCATCGTGGTGGGGGTGAAGGAAGGGGTTTTATTTGGGGGGATTTTGTTCCCCAAACCCCCCCCGCTGATTTTTCCCCCAACTCCCCATCGGGTTTTAAACGATCCTTAGCATTGAAGACGAGGTGCTTTTTCCCCTTTTCGGCCCACTTTGCAAAAAAATTCCCCGTTTGCATCGTTTTGTCTGTATCTTTTATAAAAAACCCTTTTTTTTCCCGATTTAAAAACCCCCCAAAAACTTTATTAGTTTTTGGTGGTGCTAAAAAATAGACGCGAATATATAAAAAAAGGTGGGGGGCTATCCCCGTATTAAAATAATAAATATAATCGCAAAAAAAAATATTCTTTTGGGGGCCGAAAAAACCATTTTGCCTGCAATTTTTAAAATGCATATTTTGACTTGAAATTTTGACACTAGGTGGGGGAAAATCCAAGGCTCAAAATCTATATAATGCCAAAGGGCCCTTTACCTTGGGGGGGTTGCCAAACCATCTCGGGGGGATTTTTTTTTTATTTTGACCACGGGGAACCATAAAAAAAAATTTTTTTAAAAAAAAAATTTCCTGCATTTTTTTTAAAATGCATACTTTTGAGTTATTCGCGATCGAAAGTCGGAGTTTTTTTTCGATAAAATTAACGTTTTTAATCTTTTTTTTTAAATAACTAAAAGGATGCTTTTTTTTTAAAAAAAAATGTAAATAAAAAAAATTTGTAGCTTAAAAAAAAAATAAAATGTTTTTTTTTTAAATTTCTATGGGGGCAATACAAAAAACCCAATTGTAGTTTGTTAAAAGTTAGCTTTTTATTCACCAAACACAAACTTTCAGGTTTCAAAAAACAACCAAAAAAATACGTATCTTTCGAGGAAAAAAATTTTAATAATTTTTTGAAGCATTTGTAAGGATTTTTTTTTTTTTAAAAAAGGTATGTATCATGAAAGTTTTGTGTTATAATTTAAAAAAAATTTTTCCAAAAAAATTTTTGAAAAGGAAAAAAATTCGAAAACAGTCCCCCAAAAAACCCCCCCAATTGCAATGAGACGTACCCCTTTTTTTTCTCTTTATCTTTATATCCTTTTAAAACATTCTAAAAAAATTTCCCCAAAGATTTAAATCGCTTAGTTTTTTTAAAAAAATGTAGTTGAAGTAAAAATCAAATTTTTGAAAAATTTTTAAATAAATGTCATTTATTTGAAAAAATAACTGAATACTCAGGAATAAAAAATTCTAATATTCAAATTGTAGCATTTTAATTTTTTTTTTTAACTTTATGACAACCCCCCGAAGGATTATTTATATATGTATATTATATCCTACGGATTATATATACATATATAAACCTAAGTACCCCAAATACCGTAGTGTCGGGTTTTCCTTTTAACCCATTTCTTTTTCCCCAAATTTTTTTCCCCAACTTTTTCCCAAAAAAATGAAACATGCAAATGTTGGGGTTTCACAGCACCGTGGGGAAAGCGGTAGTGCCACCACGGACGTTTTTTAAAAAAACTACCCAAATATGTTTTTCCCGGCGGGGGGGGATTCGAACCCGGATCGCCGGCGCGGCGAGCCAAGGTTTTCCACTACGCTACCGGGGAGACACAATTACAAATGTTTAGCTTTTTTTTAAAATTTCTGTATGACGAAAATTAATGAGATATAAACGTTTAAAAAAGGGTTTTATAGACAAGCACTACCTTGTTTCAGCCCTTTTTAAATTACCCTTTTAAAAAAAGGGTTTTTTTAAAGTTTTTTAAAAAAGGACTTTATAGCTCTTTTTTTTTAAAAAAAGGAAATTGGGCCCCAAAAACTTTTTTATAAAAAAAGAAGAAGTACGCTTAAAAAACAATTTTTTTGACATTCTAAAAAAGATTCGATGCATTTAAAAAAAATTCGGTTTTTTTCTTTTTTCATTGTAGGATTGTAAGGGGTAGGTTTTTAAGGGGTTAAAAAAATTCAAAAAAATTAAATTGTAATAATTTTTTAAATCACATTTTTTTAAAACAACCTGTGACAATTTGTTAATTTTCTGGGGGAAAAAATTTTTTTTTTTTAAATCAAAATGGTTGATTTTAAAAGGGGTTTAAATACATTAAAAAATGTTTCAAAGATTTAAATACTTTTTTTTAATTTATATAACCAATTTTTTTGACTTAAGTTTTAAAATGAAAGTTTAAAAAAGGTTTTTTCAAAAAGGTGTATTTTTTCCCCTTAAAAAAAAAAAAACGCCTTAAGCATAATGGGGATTAAAAAAAGGGGAAGTTGTTAAAATTTAAATTTTCATCAAAACACTGTAAAATTAAAATTTTTTTTGGTTCAAAATTTTTTTTTTTAAACATAATAAGGGTTGATTTTTAAGAGCTCAAATATTTCAAATAATGTTTCAAAGAAACCAAATCATATTTTTTTAATTTTTTATTCAAATTTTATTTAAATTAATCTTTGATGTATAATATTACAGGTTTTAGCAATAAAGGGTAGTTTTCACCCCTAAAACATAAACAGTGCCCATCGGCATACTATAGATTTTGAAGAGGAAGGTAAGTTCCCTAATTCCAAATTTTGATGTAAATCTTTTTTTTTTAAAAAAAAAATTGGGAAGTGTTGCACTTTTTCAGGTTCGTTTTTGACTACTTCATTTCGAGAAATAATATAGAAAGAATAATAATTTCGGTTTTTTCAAATCCCTTATATTTAATTTGTTTTAAAGCTTATCGCAGATAATAATTTGCAGACCTTAAAATATTTTAAGCATTCTTAATTACCCCTCTAGCCCCTCCCACTTACGGTCGGTGGCCGTGGGCAAATAACCTTTTAAGATTCCCTAGGACCACATACCTACACATATTTTTTTAATATTTTGTTTTTGTGATCTATAATCCCAAAAAAGAATTTTAAAAAAATTATTGGCAATTATATCCCCTCCTTTATTTCAAATTATGACAGAAGAAAAAATCCAGCCAAAAGCTAAAAATGTATGAATTGTTAATAATCACCCGGTCTCTAATTTACAGTTTTTTTTAATGGATAGGAAAAGATCACGAGGCGAACTAAAAAATGGCAAATATAATGAAAATGATTCAACTGAAATTTTATTACATTCCTGTTAGTGTGTCTTAAATTACCTTTTATATTGTCCAAATTTGGTTTAAAAAGTGCTTCCTAATATAATATTTTTAAAAATGGACAAATTGATTTTTAACCACCCTAGGTAATTTTTTGGCTTCATGTGATAGTTTTGCACAACTTAACAGCTATATTGCAAGAAAGTTTTAAATTTAAATTTATTTTTCAGGGTTTAAACTTTAAACTAACAACTTTAAGCTAGCTTAGTTTTATTGGCAAGCAATGTGGTCAAAAAAAATTAAAAAAAAGTAATCCGGTCAAAATAAACATAAAGATATTGGTAGGGTTTTTGTAAATTCCCATAATTGGACTATTGGTGGAGGTCCGGTACAATTTTAAAATAAAACATCAAAGTCCTTATCGATATAAACAAAAAAGATAATGTCCGGTAAGTATATAGCAACTTTCAGAGCATATAGGGAGGTCAAAATAACCCTAATTTGTTTTGGAAAAAAATTCCCAAAATGCCCCTAATGGAATTTAAATGGGTACTTGGCCATTTAGTTTTTTTGGGCCCAAATTTTGAACCGACTCGTCTAATTTAATGAAATTTTAATATGTTATGGAGGCCATAAAGACTTTTTAAAATCATACTACAGTAGATGGTTTACATCGTCAGGGGGAAAAAGGAACGGACTTGTCACCATACCTGATGGGTCATATTTTGGGTGTCATTTTTCAGAGGTTAAAATTTGTTTTTTTAAATATTTGGTTGTTTTTTTAAAATATTCTAATTTTTAATAAAATTCCGTTTAAAAAAAGATAACCCGAAAAGGTTAAAAAAAAGGAAATAATTTAAAAGAAGAATGGTAAAAAAAGCTTTTTTTGTTTGATTTTGAAATGGTGCCCTGTATTATCATTTTCTTATTGAGGTGTTTTCTTTACCAAACAACAGAGGATCGGCCTTTGTTAATGGTGTTATCCTTTTTAATATGTCTTTTCTGGTGTAAACTGGGTTGAATATCAAGCCTCTTTAAATTTAAATTATTTAAAAAATATAATTTAATAGATTGCGAAAGTACTTCAAAATGTAATCTTCCCAAGTCATCCAGTCATCCCAGAAACTGATTCGCTTTCTTTTTTTGCATGTAGGAAGTCTCAAGTAAAATTGATTGGGAACAAGTATTGAATAAAATTTTGTAAAAATTACACCGCAATAAAAGAGTTCAACCATGCTGTCTTCCTTTAACATCTGATTTTCAATGACATTATATCGAGTTTATTATTACGTTTAATGTAGCTAGGCAGTCAACTGGATCCAGAAGACTGGGGTTGGAAAATACTACTTTGAAGCCAATTCAAAGTTTACTCCCCACTTAATCCGGAAAACTTCTTAACACCATTTTTTGTAATTGCACAAGACAAAGTGTGACTGTAAAAGTTGGATTATTTTTTTACTAATATGTATTAATTGTCAAGGCTCTTGCTTTAATGTTGGACAACAGATGAGAACCATTTACAGATATCCAGATATACAGATATCAACAATAGTTTGGGCACTTTAATTATTTTTAAAAGAGTATTTTTAATTACTAGATTATTATTTCAGAGACCAATTCCAATAGACTGTGTGATGATTTTTTTAACTGTTTGAATCCTTTATCTTAAAAATGATAATTTTTAGCAAAAAAACTATGAAAACAATTTTTGTATACAACCATGATCTATAATTTAATGTTAATAATTTTTCGATAAAACCTATTTTGAGAAAATCAAAAACTGATATTTTTAACTTTTGACTTTATTTTTTTTTTTGCACACGTAGGATCAATGGAACTTTTGATATTTTATTTTAATAGTGTACCTAAGATCCACACAAATATTTGGCTTTATGGAAATTTATGCTAAATTGAAATATGAAATAAGTTTACTAATTGTAAATAAAAGGCTTTACCTGATTAATTTTTATCTTTTTCCCTAAAAAGTTTAATTTACACAATTGCTTCCTGTTTAACGATACCATTTAAAGGCAGCTGGTCAACCCTACCTACTACTTTAAAACCTTTTTAGCTGATATACTTACAATAGCTGAGAGAATGCTACTAGCGACAGTTCAAAACAAGTTAAAATTGTTTGTTGCATTAACAGTCACCATTTATTGTGGATTTCAAACAATATGGTTTATTTATATGGATTACCTTTATCAAGATACTTATTATAGGATCAACTTTTTTCCCATGACATCTACTAATTTGTTCGTAAGTAATAAACCCAGAGCTTAAGAAAAATAAGAATGGACGACTATGTAATACATATCAGTATGTCTCAGTAAGTTGGAACCATATGGAAAACTTTTTTATTATTAATTTTACGAATGTATATATATATATATATATATATATATATATATATATATATATATATATATATATATATATATATATATATATACATATCTGTTGATTGCATTTTAGATTTCAGAGCGTGCAGAAATTTTTATGAAATATAACTTTTTTTCGTAAAAGGAATAATAAAAAAGTTTCCCATATTTTGCCAACTTAACACATTTTTTTACTACTTTCCTAAAAATTCACCCTAAAATGAGACTTAAGAGAAAGCAGATTTATGGTTACGTGGGACGCAACTTCCCAAATCTATAAAGTAAAAAAAGAACACAAAAATTGATTTTGCTTGTCCTTCAGATTTTCACCTATTTTCTTATCTATAAATTGACATTAAATTTCACGCCTCTCGAATATTAGATGACCCTATCAGGATACCGTGTATTTAAATATATATATATATATATATATATATATATATATATATATATATATATATATATATATATATATATATATATATATATATATATATATATATATATATTATATATATATATATATATATATATATATATATATATATATATATATATATTACAATAGAAAAGGTAATTTTGTAAATTTCTATTGCACTTAATTTATTTGTTTGTGGGGCAACAATAGTAAAAAAAAAATAAACTATGTAATTTTTCTTTTTATCAATGGTGATGCCTTTTTGCCCTGATTACCCTGACT
>JAHBCN010000906.1:37500-142280 GCA_019359885.1 Listronotus oregonensis
TATATATATATATATATATATATATATATATATATATATATATATATATATATATATATATATATATATATATATATATATATATATATATATATAAAGTGCCATAAATAAGTTTATGTGCTAATGATTTTTTTTTAGTTTAATAACTTTTAAAATTAATGTTAATAACACAAAAAAATTCTTTGTTTCGATACCAACGAACACAATAGTAAAAGTAAATTAAACCTAATAAACTTTGGAAATATTATATTCCTTACACTTATTACCAATTTACTTGCATTAATAAAGTTTTAAAGAAAGCTGATCAAAAAGTATAAAGAAATAATGAAAATATGGGCAGTAAGGAATATTTTCCCGAAAAACCTTTATCTTCTACATGAGTTGCAAACAAAAAACCAAACTTATGTTAAAAGATTTGTTGGTAGGAAAACGATAATAATTATACAATAGATAAAAATTTAATCAAAAAATATAGATTTATACTACATTTCAAAATGTCGGCGTTTTTTTTTTTTAAATTTTGTTTTAATAAGCCAGTGAAAACTGTACCGATTAATCACAGGGCAGGACTGGTACATTTTCAGGCGGAATTAAATTTATAGGTTACCCCATAAATAAAAGTCATTGAAAGGCATTTCAGTCAATACACACTTACTAAATCTCCGTTTTCTTTAAGTACATGAATTTATAAAGGTTAGAAAAGTAACATCGCGCTGCTTCGGTAAAGTTATTAAATTTTGCAAAAATTAATTAATAACAATTGAGGGGTGTATTTTAGGATTCGATGCAACGAGCAAAAATACCTTGAAAACCAATATAATTTCTACTTGTTATATTTATTATTGTATAAGTCTAAGCTATTTTCCCTAAAATATAAAGTTTTTTAATAAATAGTTAATAGCAACAAATGTAGAGGTTTAAATATAGTTGCATTCGATTTAATGGGCAAAAGTATCTTAAAAACTACTATCCATTTGTCCTATTTATCGCATAAGTCCAAGCTATTTTTGAAACATTAAATTTTGCAATAATTAATTAATAACAACTAAGGGGTGCATTAAAGGGCTTTGAATCTCGCTGAATTTATGGATATAACTTTGAAAATCACTACCCACTTGTTAGTACGATATGATTATTTCGACCTATTTTGCAAAAAACTATAAATTTTACAAAAAAATGTTTATAACAAAATAAGAAAAAAAAATGATGATTTTATAAATAGTTGCTGCATTCGAATTTGACCAATAGGCTTTATAATAGTTGAAAAAATTTTGCGCGCATGCCCCAACTTTCGCGAACTTTATTTACAAATGTATTTTATGACAAATGTATGTACATAATATGTTTAAAAAAAATTAGCAATAAAACAAGTAATAATATTTTTTTATATACAATTCAAATTAGTGTGCATACATAATAAAATAAAATACACCATACATTTATAAGGAAAAGGGCTACAAAACGTTGTTCTTATGAAGTATGCCGCAGTGATACGCGTAATTAATCCTTTGTAGGAGAATTTACATTATTTTAAATAAGTGCATTATATTAAAATAAGTGCAAAAGCACTTAAAAATTAGTCCCAAATGTGCTAAATGCAATTTGTGGGTAAAGCGATGTTAACAAGGTGATTTTAAGGAATTAATTATAATTTCACTTCATTTTGAAGGATAATGTGGCCCAACAACCAAATATCCAAAATCTATCAGTTGTGTTAAAAAAAACTAGTAATAAGGTAATATATTTAATTAATTAGAAATATAATACCTGGCGCCATAACCTCAAATAGTAATTTATTTCGTAGGTAAAAGTCATTAGAACCTTCATAAGAATTATTTTTTCTTTTTTGTAATAACTTTTACTTATTACCATGACAAGTAGAATACAGTTCTACTTGACATCTAAATTATGATTATTCTAACCTTTCAACTAAGTTCGGCTTTATTTCCTGCTTGAGGATGACCATAGCACTTTAACCCTCGTCGTAACTGATCACAATTGTGGGCTTCTATGGTAGAATGTACTAATAAAGCACCATTAATTAATTTTTATTTAATTTTACTGATATTAGAGGTAAAATTGCTTGTTGTCCAGCCATATTTATAAAAAGTACCCGAAACTTTCATATTGCCGCCTTTTTTACATGGCGGGCGCGCTTGAATAGGCCTACTGGCTCGGTTTTTTCTTAAAAACCTGCTGACTTTGCAATTGTTTATTTATAACTAGATAAAAAGCCTGTCTCCGCCAGGCGAGAGACAATATTAAGTAGCCTCTGTCTCCGTAAGACGCCTTCCGTACGGTAAAAAAACACTTTTTTGCTCCTATTTTTGTCCCTGGGGCGAAATTCAAAAAACGGGATTCGTTAGGTTCTAGCCACTGCTAAAGACTACCACTGTGCCAAATTTCATGATTTTAGCTCAAGCCATAACTTCAGAATCACGTGGACAGTCATATAAATATATATACCTACCTACATATAAATATATCCATATTCGCAAATTATATATATAGATTTTTTACCTAACTACTTTTGGGCCTCGGGTCGATTCAGCGGGTCAAAAAACGTACAATACCACTAATTACAGCCCGCAATGGCCCACGGGACGGTCCTGGAGGTCAATTGTCGCAGTCTCAATCTCGAATTCGAAATTTTGTCTAATGGCAAAACTTAACAACAGTGTAAAAGTAGAAAGTTAAACGGTGAAAAGCTCTTAAAAAGCAAATAGTAAACATAACCTATAAAATTTTAATTTTTTACCAGTGATTTCGTAAATTTCTGCATTTTAAATCGAGTGGTAGTTTTAAAAATAAAAATAAACAAACTGTTATAAAAGAAAGACTACAATATTGTAGTAAAGCTCAGAAAGACGACCTAGTTCAGTTGGTCAAAGTCGCTAAAAATCTCTTAAGGGGAAACATTTTTAATCTTTGATATTCAAAGACACCTGGATTAATATTGCTTTAAAAAAATCCTGGCGGAGAGAAAACCCGGAAGCTATGACAAAATAATAAAACTTAATAAAATGTAATACCTGTAGTACTTTGCAGACAATAGTATTTCCAATATAGAAGATTTTTTATCATTTTTTTATATATATATATATATATATATATATATATATATATATATATATATATATATATATATATATATATATATATATAATATATATATATATATATATATATATATATATATATATATATATATATATATATATATATATATATATATATATATATATATATATATATATATATATATATATATATATATATATATATATATATATATACAGTGTCCCAGAATATGTGGGCAATCTCTCGGATTTTAATAGAAAACCTAAAAATATTATGACAAGTTCCCATAAACTTTTTTTACGACCCTTTCCTACAGAGATACAGGTACATAACGGACGCCCTTGGAAATCGTTTTTTTTTTAATAACTTTTAAAATACTAAGCGCAAATAATTATTTTTTACTATGATGGTAACAAGATAAGTCTTCTTAAAATAAACCCATTAAATCATATTTGGTTTATTTTGTTGGCCAGGGACGGAATAGCACTGACACAATAATAGCAATTTTTTAACAACCAGTATGATAGAGGCTCAACAATATTATTTTTGGGTAGCTATAACCTTAAACTAAAAAAAGGTATTCCTAATTAAAATCGATAAAATTAACTGTTTACTAGAAATAAAAAATTATGGTTGCTAATTTTTTTATATTATACAAGGTACTTTCTAATTGAATGCCAATATCAATGATATCATATATAGTTTTGCCAATATTTAAGAAGGCGGTTTTTGGGTAGTAGGTATTGGGTCGCATGAGACTGGGAACTTTTTTTCCTCTGATAAAAGCCGCCAACCCTTTAATAACTGCCGCTTTCCTTTAATAAAAGCCGCTGTTGTTCGTGGGAATTTTATATAATAATTTAATAGGATAGACTACTGTTTTCTGGGTTGTTAGGCCGTCGTCGGTGAGTTGGTTTTCATGACGTTTCGCCAGCACGAGTGGTTGGCATCTTCAGAAGGTAAGCTTCTCGGTTAATCACTTGCGTATTACAGTAATACGCAATACATAAATTATGACAGTACAGTATGAAATAAAATTCTGTACATTATTTGTCCGAAAAACCTTTACAGTATTCGTTTTGAAATTCCAGACTTGGCTCTTTCGTCGCCTTGTCTGTAAGCATCTCACTTATACTGTAAAAGTTTATTTTCCGCACTTATAACGTAAATATTTATTACGATTTAAACAAAACAAAAAAAGAAGGTTAGTTACAACAATCACTAACCAAATTTCATTTTTCAAATGGGTCCTTACAAATCGCAAAAATGTCGAAAATGACATTGGAGAATCCAAATTTTCGATGCGCACGATATTTAAGCTATATACACAGGTCTCAAAACTAAAATTTGCGGTCAAAAATCTAAACATGGCTGCAACTGTATAAAAATTTGTCATAGGGGTCTTTATAATCTGTTATTACAAACATGTCATAAAAAAATATTTTTAAAATGGCGGCCACAGTATTGCCGAAATTAAAAAAATATATGGATATTTTAAACAAAAAACAAAACTCAGTAAGTAAATAATTTTTGATACTAAAATATTTGGCATGTAAATTTTAAAAAATGTATTCTTTACGCGTGTTTTGCCAATTAAACTGTTATATTCAAGAACATTGAAAAATTGGCAGAAGAGTTAATAAAACTGTTTTAAAATGTCTAATAATATTTTAAAATGTCTAATAAAATGCTAAATAAGTAGATTAATAACTAAAACTCAGTTAGTTTTTAAAATCCTGTAACAACAAAACAAAAAATAAAGGTATGTAGCCTAATAGCTATACTACAAAAGCTACAAATTATTCTGAATCACTATCACTTATCTCTGAATCTGCTACATCTTCATCTGAGCCAACTCTTGATTGTGTTTGAGAACCACTAGCTACTAGCATTTCCAATGCTTCTGGTAAAAACTGTTTAATTTTTTTCTTTGGAAGCTTTCTGATACTTGAAATATAAGGGTCGGAAGAAACAAGCAGTCTATTAAATACATCTTCCATTGTTTTCACTCGTGAAAATATTCTCTAAAAATCTGCACGGTATTTTTTAATATCCGTATTCCTAGCTTCTTGAGCTCCTTCAGATAATTGTCCAATTTGTAATAATGCTTTCTTAATTACTTTGTTTTCACGTATTAATACTTTGTGTACGGAGGTGGGCATATAATACCATGGATATAAATTTACGAAAATTTTTGCTGTGCCAATTGAACATTTTTCGAAAAGTTCTAAATTAATATCATAACCACTAGAAATTACCTGTAGTATGATATAAAATTTTTATAGGCTTTTTTTTAAATTTTCTCTATGTCATTAAAATCCTTACTGGTTGCTCCATATAAATAACAACGTTGCGATGACTTTGTTCCTGTTACAGCACCGCAAACTTTTCCATCAATCATAGATAAATCCATAACATAGGATATTTTATAATTCTTTTCCTTAAAGGTATTTTCTAGAGCAGAGGTTCTCAAACTTATTTCGTCTAACGCCCACTTTGAAAATCAGTTATTTTGTAGTGCCCCCCATTTTTTTTCACCTTAAAAATCCCAATAACATATTAGTCTCGCCTGGAGTTTAATTAAACCTATATTCTAAACGAGACTTTTCTTACCAGACAGAGCAATAATAATGCAACTTTACAATATTAGGAGTAACTTTAATTCAAAATAAACAATAATCAACATTGAGCAATAATAGTACAACTTTACAATATTAAGAGTATTGGGGTAGCGGGCGGAGTGGCGGAAGAGCGAGCGGCGGAACGTCACGTCAGTCGCTGGTCGGTCGCGAGCCGCGGCTGTGTATTTAGGATTTGTCCCTCCCTGCACCTGCACTCCGCAAACACAGACCGCACGAACGTTGACGGACTATTAATAATACAGGATTGCACAAATAAATCGTACAATATTTGTTCGCGCCAAACGTGAATTATAATTGAACCTTTTAATTTCAATATATTTGTTCTTTATTTTTACTGGATTAGGTTCATTAAAAAATCCCGCGTTAGGCAAGTGCATAGCTTGGCCACAACAATAAATATACCTATTTTTATACACTTGTCTTCGGAGGTGGAGACCTCACCTGCGACACTTAAAGACACGAATATTTTTCAGTGTTTGATACCTATTACTAAATATCTTAAGATATAAATTGCGCTGTGAACGCATTAAAAATATTAAATATTTTTAGTTTAGATTTATACAATAAAATAAAATATAAATATGAACTAATAAATGAATGTTGTGTAGTAGAAGGATTTTAATTTCAGTGAATTTTAAAATATGAAATAGCTGAAATTACAAATCACCCATCGCCCCCTTAAATGACATCAGCGCCCCCCATTTTTTCTAGACCCCTTACCGCCCCCCTCTAAGCCTCCAGCGCCCACAAGGGGGCGTTATCGCCCACTTTGAGAAAGACTGTTCTAGAGGCAACAGATTTTTTATCTGGTGTTCAACATAAATTATTTCAGCTTAAGTTGATTCTGTTGTTTCTTGAAGAAACTGCATTCGTATTGGTCTACAAAATCGGGGAGATGATGTTTATGATTTTTCCAAATAATTACTTCCTTATTTAGCTGCTTATCGGTATATACCAACTGCAAAGGAACTAACGATGTCAAAAATATACTGGCATCAGAAATGTCTTCTCCATTAAATGTTTGCTTATATTTACTTTGGCCTAAACTGCCATTTCATCTCCATTTTAAAAAAAGCTTTAAATTTTGCAAATCTTTATTATTTAAGGTTTTAATTACTGGCTATTGAGCTTGTATTAGACGCCTGGCTGTATGATCTAACAATTGTTGAAGTTTGAGTTCAGCACAACTTTCAGTAACATAAACATTTATCTTCCAGTACCTTTTCATAAGAACGATAGAGCTTGCAGTTTTGTTCTAAACTTGTTTGCCTTGGACCCTGATATTGGCTTTTTGAAAGCTTATACTCAATTATTATAGAAAGAGCACTTTTACTCTTTAAAGGGGTTTCAGAACATATCTTAAAACTCTTGCGGTATTTTGATGCCCTTGTAGGGGTACTAAGGGCAGCTTCTTTTACAAGTTTACTTGCATCCAACTGACCCTTAGAACGCAGGCTGGATTGCGTCGCAAATGCCAGTTCTTCCGGACCAAAAGAACTACGAAGTTCTTCAGTTTTTTTCCGTTTGGTTCTTTCGCTGGATGGCAGAAATTCCTTTGTTGGTCTGCCTTTAAGTGTTGGTTTCATTGCTCTTTCTAAAACCAGAAACGTAACGGGCTTGCTCAGCCAGTCGTTGTATTTTTGAAAAAACGTTACTTCGGTTCTATTTACACTTTGCAACTTTTGTCTCATTTTTGAAAATAGGGCAGAAAATGATTGTTTCATGTCTTCCCGAATTTCTATAGATTTTCCACTACTTTTCGATATCACTTGCTTTAGATGATTAAGCTGATTAGATAATCCGTCTTTTAACCGATTTTTTAAAATACCGTAAACCTCCTTTCTAGTGTAAACTAACTCTTGGCAAGAAGAGCCTAAAATAAAGAAAAAAGCATGTAAGTTTTAATTTTTTTTATAAAAAAAAAAAAAAAAAAATATATATATATATATATATATATATATATATATATATATATATATATATATATATATATATATATATATATATATATATATATATATATATATATATATATATATATATATATATATATATATATATATATATATATATATATATATATATATAATATATATATATATATATTATATATATATATATATATATATATATATATATATATATATATATATATATATATATATATATATATATATATATATATATATATATATATATATATATTTTCTGATATTTTATAATAAAATTTTAAAACATGTGTGGAATAATGTACTTACTAGATGAAATGGGTTCCATAATGCAAAGATAGTATCAAACTAATAATGTCTAAATAAGAGCACTTTGTGTAATAAAAAAATCGAAACGTAAACACTTTCAAACACTACTACCTATAAAGAACGCTAAACGACAACTAAAATTTCAAAGTATTAAAATAGTATAAAGCCATTTGCTGTAATGAAATACAGCCCAAATATTCCTCTACCTGACCCTTTAGCAAAATTTCTTAAAATCACTGATTCGGGTTTTTCCATTTTGACCGCATTTTTAGGGTTTGGGACCTGTGTGCGACATTATACTGATGTCGTATGCAACACGAGATTGGAGAATTAGTCCAGGGTAGTTGGGAAAAATAGCGGAAATATTTTGAGCCAGCAGATATCGAGATGCGGTTTTCTGCATTGTGTTCAGGAAGGTCCCAGAAAACGACTCTAGGAAGTTTGGTTCATGCATTTTTTGAAAAATGCCTTCTGGACGGAAAATGCATTTTCCAATTGCATCATTACTTGCACCATTATAGGAACGACTGCAAACTCGAAAAAATCGCTCGGAAATAGTTACTCGGGGGGTTTTCGGAACTGCCAAACTCGATTCTGGCATAAGAATTACCCGGGTGTGCTCGAGGGTGGCTCTGTGGGGGTGTCCGGGGGGTGAATTGGGGGAGACATGGCAGCATGCCTGAAAATCGCTTCAAACTCGTTACTCGGGGGATTTTCGGGGCTGCCGATCTCGATTCTGGCATTAGAATTACCAGGGTGTGCTCAGGGGTGGCTCTGTAGAAGGCCGGGGTGAATTGAGAAGAAATGGCAGTGCCTGAAAATCGCTCAAACTCGTTACTGGGAGGTTTGGGATGCCGAACTCATTCTGGCATAAGAATTATCCGGGGCTCGGGGTGGCTCTGTGGGGGTGTCCGGGGTGAATTGGGGGAGACATGGCAGCATGCCTGAAAATCGCTTCAAACTCGTTACTCGGGGGATTTTCGGGGCTGCCGATCTCGATTCTGGCATTAGAATTACCAGGGTGTGCTCAGGGGTGGCTCTGTAGAAGTGTCCGGGGGGTGAATTGGAGGAGAAATGGCAGCATGCCTGAAAATCGCTCCAAACTCGTTACTCGGGAGGTTTTCGGGGATGCCGAACTCGATTCTGGCATAAGAATTATCCGGGTGTGCTCGGGGATGGCTCTGTGGGGGTGTCCGGGGGGTAAATTGGGGGAAAAATGCCTCATGCCTGAAAATCGCTCCACACTCATATAGCACTGCATTGACGTATAACGAAAAACCCACGTGATCCAAGAGTGCCGGACACCACTCAATCACCAAAAAAAGTTTCAAAATCCAAAAAACTTGATTACTGTAGCACTGTATTTACATACAACGTAAAAGCAACATGGTCCTGAACGTCAGATGTAATACTGATGCCACACAGACGCCGACTGCGCGCGGGTCAATGTTGCCAGGGTAATTATTTAAAATCTTTTTAAAATGCCTGTAAAATAACTTTTACAGGCATTTTATTTTTTTTCAAAATCAAAACATATTTTTTATTTTTTTTACAAAATCAAAATATATTTCCATAAAAAACAAAACATGACAATATTTACAGCAGAAAATGAATTCGAAAAAATTTAAAAACTTAAAAAAAATAGTTTCTTGTTGACAAATAATTGCTTTATCAATAACACACTTTTCTGTTTTCGATTGAAAGCAGAAATATTATTGATTTACTGTTTTTTTTTAATTTAAGTATGTTTTATATTATATTATTATTTATATTTTTATGGACGCTGCAATCCCCCTTCCAGACAACCCCACAGGGGAACCCCCGAGCGCCCCCGGGGAAATCTGGTGCTATAAATGAATTTGGCGTCCTCGAGTTTGGAGCGATTGTCAGGCACGCTGCCATTTCTCCCCCAATTCACCCCCCGGACACCCCCACAGAGCCACCTTCGAGCACACCCGGCTAATTCTAATGCCAGAATCGAGTTCGGCAGCCCCGAAAACTCCCGAGTAACAAGTTTGGAGCGATTTTCAGGCATGCTGCCATTTCTCCCCCAATTCACCCCCCGGACACCCCCACAGAGCCACGCCCGAGCACACCCGGGTAATTCTAATGCAAGAATCGAGTTCGGCAGCCCCAAAAACCCCCCGAGTAACAATTTCCGAGCGATTTTTCCGAGTTTGCAGTCGTTCCTATAATGGTGCAAGTAATGATGCAATTGGAAAATGCATTTGCCGGCCCAGAAGGCATTTTTCAAAAAATGCATGAACCAGACTTTCTAGAGTCGTTTTCTGGGACATTTCTGAACACAATGCAAAAACCGCATCTCGATATCTGCTGGCTCAAAATATTTCCGCTATTCGGGCGATTTTGATTTAAATGCCCTGGACTAAAGGGACCGCCTGAGTGACTAGACTATTTTTTGCCAATTGGCTAATTAACAAAACTTCTTTTTAGGCAAGCGTGACGTTAGCTCAGAGTTTGATGCAACATTATCAGTTTAAATATGGAATAAACTTTATTAAAACGAATTTATGGCCTTTAGATCAAGCAGAAGAAGAAGCCCAGGAAGAAATTTTAAAAGATATGAGAATTGTTAAAACACTTATGATAGTAACAATGGGTTTTGGAATATTTATACCAGCTTGTTATTTGCCATATAAAGGAATAGATTACAAATACACATTATTTCCTACCGTAGAAATATTTAGTCATACGAATTTAGAAGGAATCAAACCTCTAAAATACTTCATATTGGCTTTTTCCTACATTATTTTTCTTCCGCAAACTTATTTTGAGGTTTCATATGTTTTTCATGTGTGCTACTTTGTTTGTCATTACAAAAATCAGGTATTATTTAAATAACCTATTAGAGTGGCGGCTCTAGGATTTCTAATTTTTTTTATCGAAACAGTAAGGCATTCTCTTATCCACAACCAATCCTTTCCATAGTTTTGCGGACGATAGTACCCTAATATTTAATTTCTCAAGCCACCCTGTAATTCTGACTAGAAACACAAGCGCAGGTCAGTGCATATATCTTTTTTACAAGACCTTAAAGTTATCTTGGATAGGGGCGCCAAAACTCTTGTTCAGTTTAATGCCTCCAAAACACAGTCATGTTCACTATCGCGAAAAAAGTCGGCGAATGCTAATCCGTTACATATGAGCGGCCAAGTTCTGCAGAACAAAAAATCGTTTAACCTTGTGGGTGTTACTTTAAAGAATAACCTTAACTGGCACCAACAAATGACATCCATAGCCTCAGCAGCTTCAAAAAAACTTGAATTCCTTTTCCTAGCCAGAAACTATTTCTCTCCTTCCAATCTGTATACTCTGTATGTATCTCAAATCACCCTCTTTAGAATATTGTTCTCACGTCTGAGGAATGGCGTCTCCTACAACACGTAGCATCCTAGATGTTCGTCTTATTAATGATCCCACACTTACAGAAAAGCTTCCTTCTCTTGCCCACCAACGAGCTGTAGATTTGCCCCTCTTCTATTGGCATTTCACGGCCTCTGCTCCGAAGTGTTGGCCAGTATAATTCCTCCCTTGGAGCTCCCACCAGACCAACACGTAATGCCACTTTTATGCATCCTTATACAGTGCAACTTAAGAGGCCCCGAACTTCCCATAAGTTCGTTCCTTCATCCCTAGAGTGTCCAGACTATGGAACCTGCTACCCGCAGAATGTTTTACTTTTTAGACACGCACAGTACGTTAGTACTTAGGCTTTAGCCTTCATGGACTGTTCCAAGATAAAAAAAAATGGGACCCACACCAAAAATATACCAGGTGATAGTAGTCTTAAGAAAACACTTTGGTAAAGAAAATTTTTGTTTTGAAATTTGCAAAAAAAAATGACTTTTTTGGTACCTCTCCAGGGAAAAATTTGATGTTCAAAAGCAAATCCTTTTTTATTTATTTATTTTTTCATGAATTTGATTAAGTTTTTGAAAAAAACATATATACTTTTGCGAAATTTGGCATTTGACGATAAAATTTAATTAAATTTACGAAAAAAATACAAATAAAGGATTTGCTTTTAAAAGTTTAATTTTGCTTGGGGGCCACCAAAAAATCAACTTTTTTTCGCAAACTCCAAAACAAAAAATTTCCTTACCAAAATATTCTCCCTGAGGCAATAGCATCTGGTAAATTTTTGGTGTGGGTCCCATGTCTCACTTTTCAGATATAATATTTTAAAAATCCTAGAGCGGCCACTTATATGCACCTATTTTAAAATAACTGTTTAACACTAAATTATTAGTATAATCACTATAGCAAAAAAAGGTCATTTTTTAAATTAATGTTAACAGATATCTGACTGCTCCATGACTTCCGGAATATCCTGTAGATTACTAAAATCAAAAATCCAACCAATTTTTTCTTCAGGTAATTTTTTTAAACAATAATATTTAAAAACCTAACTTATAAAAGACCGTTTGTAGAGAATTTAAAAACCTTCAAAACGGTTTTTGAAAAATCCCGATCCGACCATTTTTCACCGAGAAAAGCGGGAAAAACGCTTAAAACAGACTCTTTTTTCAAAAATTCGTATCTCCGTTAATTTTCAATAGTAAGGGCTAATTTGTTAAGAAATGATTAGCAATAACATATACTTTGAGCTGCCAAAAGATGAAAATTGTAGTATTTATAGTTTTTATTTAATTGCACTTTAAACAAATTAGGCCCTTATCTTGCAAGTGCCGTGAATATTGGGCAAATGAACAGTGCCGCGAACAATGGACATAAATAAAAAAGTGAAGAATTTATTTTATACAATATTTGTTTTTTACTGCAAAAAAGACATGCCAGTATATGCTGAACTACAAATATTTTTAACTGTATCACTTGTTGGTTAGCTATACCCCTTCAAAGTATGAATTCCTTGACTGCGTAAAGTGATACTGTTATCAGTTGTATCTTAAGCATTGAATTAAGTGCGTCTTTTTGACAAAAATTTTAACACCTTTTACTGATTATAATATGGAGGTGAGATGTCAAGGTATGTACTGTTAAATGTTGTGTTTTGTGTTTTTCTATACACTGAGTTTATAATACAGCATATCTCAATGTTGTAAGGAGTATTTTTGTGCTAAGTTTTTGACCTTCTTAACTTCAAGTGGATATTTAAAAAAACCTTAAATATCCTTTTGTACTTCCTGCATTTTTTTAAAGCTACATTTGAAGACTTTAGGTTAACATTAAATTTATCTGCTACCGCCTGCGACCAACTCTTTTTTTTTAATTATTTTTAGATGAACTCCAATCCATTAAAGTTGTGAAAATATTTGATGCCTGGGTTAATAACAGAATGATGCTAATCACATTGTTTTTAATAAAATTATTTATTTTTTCAATATCACGGAACTATCAGACCAAATTGAAGAAGAAATTACTACTTTAAGTAAAATGTATTGTCTAAGGTTCAACCACAAATGAAAGGAATCTTGTCGAAATCGTACTAGATTTGAAAGTCGAAACAAAGCTTGGCTTCAAAGCGAAGTAACTTTACCAGAATCTGTAAAACAGATATTAAAGGTTGATAACCGATCTAGTATGTATCAGCCTAGACCGTCTCGAGGAAGACCGCGTAAGCCATTTGAAGAAGTTTTACTTAAGACCAAAGTTAGGCGAGTAGCAGACATCACGACCAACAGGACACCCGAGGAATTACAGTTCACCGCAGAGTGGTCAGGCCTTTCATTATCTAAATATAAATAATCGGTTTCTGTTGAGTAAGATTTAGCTTTATATCTCGACTTGGACCTATCTGAGAAGAAATATAATATACTAAGAACGGTGGTAAATGAGGTGCACAGTGACTTGTTTCCAAGCTTATATGCCTTAAATAAATACAAAAATTTTCTTTTACCACCAATTACTGTCCCCTAAACGTCTGCAGAACCAAATTTTTAGGATCTCATGGAAACAACGACTAAAATCATAATTAAAGCGGCACATCTGAACTATTCGGCAAAATTAAAACTTATATAAAAATGGGGTTTCGATAGCAGTTCAGGTCATAGCCAGTATAAACAAATATTTACGGATGCCTCAAATACAGATGAATATTTATTTTTAGTGGCTATGGTATCATTAAGATTACTCGATCTTACTTCGAACGAAAACGTTTGGGTCAATTCCCGTACCTCATCTACACTTTATTGACGATCCATTAAATTCATATTTCAAAAAGAAAATCCAGACATAGTGAAAAGTGAAGAAAAGGTGATGTTTGATAAAATCGATCAACTGCGTGACTTTGAAACACAATGTGAAAACGGTGAAGTGTGTCAAGTTACCTGGGAAATGATCTTTACTATGATGGATGGCAGTGTATGCAACATTCTCTCGGATACAAATTCGACAGCTAAATGTGTCATTTGCGAAGCTACACCAAAAGAAATGAACTCTGACGTCATTCGCCCGTCAAAAGTAGAAAACTATCGCTTTGGTTTATCTACGCTCCACTGCTACATCAGGTTCTTCGAGTGCTTGCTACACATTGGTTATAAGTTACCTATTAAGATGTGGCAGGCCAGAGGAAGTGAAAACAAACCAACGAATTCTTGGATAGAAATAAAATAAACAAACCTTGTTTGGCATTAATATATTCAGGGGGGCAAGGAGGGATAGTTCTTGTAAACACACGGCACAACAACACACTAAATAACATCACTCCCGAAATAATAACTTTTTCAATGTTTATGGCATTGCCCCATAAATTACATTTTTATAAATCGATGATTCTTTATTGTTAAAAATTTATTTTAAAGCCGGAAAACTATTTTTGTTTATTATCTGAACTGACAGACAGACATGACATTTACTTTAGATGCCCAATTCGATTGCTGTTGATCAAGTCATTTTACAAAACGTGTTATTGAATAATACAACCTACTAGAAAGAGATAAAATGATATTGAAGTGCCGTACAACACCTGAGTTACTATCATTTTTTATTAAACGAATGCAGCAGCTGTCCAAATTAACCTTGTTGCTGGTGCTTGGAACTGTCATATTAATAAATGTTTATATTTAAATCGATGTTGCCTATATTAACACAAAAACCAATATTTTTAAATAATTTTATTACATTTTCCAGGTGATTTCCTGATTTTGGTTTTTGAGACCTGGCAATTTGTTTACGTTTTTCCAAAACAAAAACAAACAGATCACTATACCAAACACCCTGCCTACAAACTGGCGTTGCGTTAATTCTAGTCCTTGAATTCGTTGAAACAAACAAATAGTAGAAATTAATAAAAAGAGAATCCAAGCGGAATTCAAGTCGAAAATGGGCCCTATAGTGGATAAGCTAAAGCCCGGCTATGGATCTACTAACTGAACTTTTCAATCATTCTCAGGGTACTTTTAAGTGGCTTGGAAATCGACTTAAATAAATTCAAAGAATTGTTGGTAGAAACAGGGACACCTTATCTACTAATGTATAAGTGGTATTACATACCAAACAGCTTACATAAGGTGTTAAAACACGGATGTGATATAACCGCTTCGTTCTCCTTGCCCATTGGACAACTCTCAGAAGATGCTTTGGAAGCTAGTCACAAAGAGGCCAGGAAAAACCGATTATATCACACCAGAAAATGCTCCAGAGTTAAATGTAATATAGACTTAATGAGAAGATTGTTACTTACTTCTGAACCTCTTATTGCATCTTATAGAAAAACCATATCCAATAGTAGAAATAATTATAAGAGAATGCTAGATGAAGAGGTTCAAAAGTACATTACCAATAATAAGAGCTCTTCTCCTTCATTGACCAATTTAAATCTAAATTTAAGTATAGATGATGATTCCTCAGATTCCGATTAAGTACGTTTTTAAAAGGGATTTATGATTTTTTTCTGTTTTTTTTTCTTCAATTTACATTTTACTATTTTATCTGTTACCTATGGGTTTGGGATTTTTATACTTTTATTTATTAATGAATTATATTATTTACTAAATATATTTCAAATCCCTTAAGTAGAACGCGAGTTATGATTTTTGTCCGCTTTTCCCATATACTCAAAGCACTGTGAAATGGTCCGATTTGAATTTTTGAAACGGCTTTTTAAAGTTGAGATTAAAAGCTACAAATTGTATTGTAACATTTTCATATAAGTTTAAAGAACATTGTTAAAAATGCTTGTGAACCAAGCGCGTCGAGCGAAAATTCGCGACCGAGACGTACTGAGTCGACCGTGGAGAGGGCACCCAGCAGCGAAGGAGAAGCGAGAGACGGGCTGCGTATCGCGAATTTTCGCTTGACACGCTAGATTCACAAGCCTTTTTACCAATGTTTTCCAAACTTACATGAAAATGTGAGATATACAATTTGTAGCTTTTAATCTCAACTTTAAAAAGCCGTTTTAAAAATTCAAATCGGACCATTTGCCCAATATTCACGGCACTTGCAAGATAAGGGCCTAACTTGTTTATAGTGCGATTGAATAAAAACTATTAATGCGACAATTTTCATCTTTCGGCAGCTTAAAGTATATGTTATTGACTATCATTTCCCAAAAAATCAGCCCCTAATACTAAAAGTTAACGGAGATACGAATTTTTGAAAAAAGGTCTGTTTTAAGCGTTTTTCCGGCTTTTCTCGGTGAAGGTGTAGGTTTTTAAATTTTCTACAAACGGTATTTAATGAGTGAAGTGATATAGCCAGTACTTTTTAGTATATAAAAAAAACGAAAAAAAGGCCCTCTTTTAATAATTATTGTTTAAAAAAATTACCTGAAAAAATATTGTTTGGATTTTTGATTTTAGTAATCTATAGGTTATTCCGGTAGTCAAAAAAGTCTATAATAATTGGACTATATGTAAAAGTCTGTAAGTTAAAGTATGCAATTTTGAGACCGTTTTAAGGGGTCATTTCATTTAAAAACGTCCAAGGTTGGTTGCTCGACCATTTTTTAAAATAATTAAACTTTTTCGGTTGTTTTCCCTTTCTATTGAGACTTAAAATCCAACTTTTAAATTTTTTTAATCCAAGCAGTTTATTGTTGATGGCCATTTAAGTTTTTCTGCACACGCCTAATTTTGCGATTTTAAGGGTTTACAAAAACATGCATAATTTTAAAAGTATTTCCTTTAGAAAGATAGAGTAAAAACCATCTTGAAAATAATTTAGCAAAAAAAAAGTAAAATTCAAGTGGTTTATTTACCTATCTGTCTTTTTTCAATGTGAAAATCACAGGACAAATTGAAACAGTAAAATTTCACATTTTGTAATTTTTTTCCTTTTTGTTAGTATTGGGAGTGTACACACAAATAATATTACTTGTAATAAACAAACCTTTTAATTTTTAGGAATTTCTAAAAAATCATTGTTTTGAAAAATCCTCATTTTGACTTTTAATATCTCTGATTGGGTCGGAGATAAAAATTTGAAGTTTACACAAATTGCAGTTCTTATGTATAGGTTCCTAAAAAATTCGAGAATATTATGAATTGTATTGAGAAAAAAGACACCTTAAAAATGACGAAGAATTAGTTCAGACGATATTTTTTGGCACACTAAAAATGCTGCTAGATGAAACCTCTAGCAGCCTTTTTTTCATGCATAATTTAATAAAGTTAAATTTTCTCGAAAAAGGCTAATTTAATCAAAACGAATGAAAAGTACCTTTTTTTAGTAAAATCTTAAGAGTATCTGAAAATCATATTTTCGTTGCAATTGAAGGACACCTGTCAAAAATTTCGCCCATTTTGTGTGAGAGCCAGTCCGTTTCTAACTTCCTTAAAACGTTAAAGAGCACATTGTAATGTCGATTTAACGATAATAATCCCCTTAAGAAAATTTAAAAATTGTATTGAATTATACAGAGTGGTTTAAAAGTTAAAACCAAGAATGTAAATTGTCGAGTAAATCTTTGCGACCCTGTATCTTCGTTAGAAGGCGCTATAGGAAAAAAAGTTATATGAAATACTAGACGTTTTTTGACATTCCCTATAAGCTCCCGAAAGTTTGATTCGAACTTACCGGACACCCTGTATTATTATGCTTTATGTAGTTGAAACAAGTTTTGTGTAACAATTCATCTGCTGGTTTCATGATAAGTCAGCCTTGAGACCATGTCTGAAAATGAAACTGTCTTGTTAAGACATACCTAATGCTTTCTTAATGTTGATGGTGGTGATACAACCAAAATGGAAACAGCAGCGTCCAACATTTTAATGTTCTCATGCGGGTAAGTACGTTGCTCTTGGTCTCCACATTCTATAAATTATTCTTTTTACTCAGACGAAATAGTCTATAAACACATTATTACTGAAGACTTTTCTTAAGTTATTTCCACCATCAAAATTTGGAAAGCCTCAGGCATATCGGGTATTATAACTTTTTTTCTCAGTACAATACACAACATTTTTTAAAATTTTTTAGGAATATTTACATAGGAATTGCAAATTCTGTAAATTTTAGATTTTTATCTCCAACGCAATAAAAAATTAGAAACTAGAAAAAGGTTTTTTGAAAATTCATAAAAATTAAAGTGTTGGTTTATTACAATTAATATTATTTGTGGTTATGCTACCAATATATACTCAAAATAAAAAAAGAAATCAGATTGTATTTAACTCTAATTCTACGTGAAAATAATTTACAAAATATGTTCAATTTTTTCCGTAATTTTCACTGGATTATTAATAAGCAATATGGTTTTTCACTACATTAGCAAAACGAAAAAAAAAAGGTTTTTGTTTCATCCTTTTAAGACAAATGTTTTTAAAATTATAAATGTTATTGTAAACATAAAAATTCAGAAAAATTAGTTTTTAAGTCTTTAGATATAAGTAACTTTTATTCCCTCTCACATATTGTTTATTATTGGTGATAAAAAAAACATTAGTTGTTTAAGGTTTTTTTTCCAAAAAACTAAAATAATATTTATTTTTATATACTCTCACATATTGTTTATTATTGGGGATAAAAAAAAACATCAGTTGCTTAAGGTTTTTTTTTCCAAAAAACCAAAATACACTGCGCAACTTATTTAACACACAATCAAAAATTTGTCTCAACTTTGATCTTATGTATTTTCGTTATTTTTGTTCGTTTTTATTGATTTTTTTGTTAGTTTGTAGGTTTTTCTCTTAAGAATATCACTACGTTAGGTGTTTTGGGTAAAAAAGTTTTTTTGGTATTATACCGAGTGTTAATAAAATGGTTAAATGGTTTTTTTTTGGAAAATTTGAAACACCCTGTAGCATATGTTAGCTATTTTAAGTTACTCCAATTATAGCTAAATTAAAGCCTCTACTTTTATTTACATTTTTTTTTACTTTTCTGTTTATCCCTGTTACTTTATGAAATACACTGTTTTGAAACACCACGAGTTTTTATTACTTAAAATCCATTTATCAAAAACTTAAACAGCTAGAAGGCTTTGGAAAATAAAGTGACAATTGAATTTCATTTTAGAAGGCTATGGAAAATAAAGTGAAATTTGTGTTATCGGTTTTTTGTTGACAGTCCAGCAATAATTAGTGAATAATAATGGAACGGCAAAATAGAAATTTAACACGTGATGAATGTGTTGAGGCGCTTACATTAAATGGTGAAAGGTAGAGTTACAACCGCATAGCTCGTAGGTTAGGAGTGTGGCACACCACTATAGCGAGGGTTATTGAAAGGTTTGCAGAAACAGGAGAACATTCCAGGCCGACCGGTCAAGGTAGACGTCGTGTTACAACTCCTAACCAAGATCGTTTTTTAAGAGTAAGTGCTGTGCGACAACGATTTACAACTGCAAGAAATTTAAGATCAGAACTTCAAGGCGCAGGTGGTCCACTTATATGTGTTCAAACTGTGCGTCGACGATTAAGAGAAGCAAATTTAAGACCCAGGATTGCTGCTCGAGGACCCGCATTAACAGTAGATCATCGAAGAGACAGATTAAATTTTGCTAATGAGCATGTAAATTGGTTGGAAGCAGATTGGAAACGTATTCTCTGGACTGATGAGTCGAGGTTTAACTTGTTTAATTGTGACAGACGTACCCGCGTCTATCGCAGACCAGGTGAGCGATACAGTCAATGCAATTTTTTGCACACAACTTTTAATGGAGGTGGATCCGTCATAGTGTGGGGTGAAATATCTTTGACGGGTCGAACCGAGTTGGTAATTGTAAATGGAAGTTTTAATTCTGAAAGGTATGTTACAGATATTCTTGAAGAACATGTTGTGCCTTATGCACCCTATATAGAACCTAATTTTTTACTCATGCATGACAATGCGCGTCCCCATACTGCTCGAATCGTAAGAAATTATCTTGCAGAAGTTGGAATAAATTACATAGAATGGCCAGCCCGTAGCCCCGACCTAAATCCCATCGAAAATTTTTCGGATTATATTGGTCGACGGTTACGAAGTGAAGGACGTCAACCACAAAATTAACAAGAATTGTCCGAACGTCTGGTCGAATTATGGAATGACTTAGAACAAAATGTAATAAGAACCTTAATTTTAAGCATGAATAACAGATGTCGAGAGGTCATTCGCTGCAGGGGTAGAAACACCAGATACTGATTGTGTAATAAATATGTTTTTTTAGTTAGTTATTTATTGTTGTTTCATTAATTAATTCAATTCGTACAATTGAGGTTGTGTTTTTTTTAAATTTTTTCATGTCTTATTATGACTTTTTTTTTAAACACCTTGACTCGTTCGCAGTAACTCAGATATCAAGGGAAACAAAAATGCAAAATGAGGGATTAGTTCAGTTTAATAAGTAATAAGTACTTAGCAAAAAAAAAGTAAAATAATTTAATAAAAATCATGTTTAACAAAAAATTGGATATCTTATAAAGTAAAAGAGATAAACAAAAAAATAAAAAAAGAAAATGTAAATAAAAGTAGAGGCTTTAATTTAGCTATAATTGGAGTAACTTGAAATAGCTAATATATGCTACAGGGTGTTTAAATGCCATTTTATTAACCCTCGGTATAATACCAAAAAAACTTTTTTAACCAAAACACCTAGCGTAGTGATATTCTTAAGAGAAAAACCTACAAACTAACAAAAAAATCAATAAAAACGAACAAAAAATAACGAAAATACATAAGATCAAAGTTGAGACAAATTTTTGATTGTGCGTTAAATAAGTTGCGCAGTGTATTATGTAAAATATTTTTCTCATAGGCTACTGTTTACTATTAAAAATAATATTTTATATTTTTGGAATTGCATTCTTTGGGAGAGTAAAAATGGGAATAAATATTTGTATAGAAAAACCGTTAGTTTTAAATTTGTATATATGAAGGTTGGTAATTAGGCTTCTGATTACCAAAAAAAAAAGGATATGTCCGCTAAGAAATAAGTTTAGGAAACTCCACTTCTGAAGAGGTAAAATGACGGGTGAAAGTTTGTATAAAACTTCGTGATTTGTGGACTCACAGATATGAAAATCGGTATGTAGGTTATTGATTACGATTAAAAATGATCTGTTATAACATAATTGGAATTACACCCCTTAGGAGGTTAAAATGGGGTTAAAAGTTTTATTAAAAAATGGTCATTTTTGAAGTTGTAATTATGGAAGTTGGTTATTTGGCTTCTGTTTACCAGAGAAATAGAAAGTGGTGGTATTTTTAAAACACCATTCTCCGAGGAGTTAAAAATGGGATAAAGTTTTTATCAGAAATTTGTATTTTTTGTAAACAATTAAAAAGAACAAAGAAAAAGTAAGTAGAGAAACAAAATCAGGGCAATACAATTTAGAAAAGTTGGCCAGTATAATTTCTTCTCTGGATCTCAACAGAGTAATACGTCATAACCCATCCGAACATTACAGTTTGTCCCCAGAGTGTCCAGACTGTGGTACCTATTGCATCAAATTTTTTAAAATATATTTTTATTCTTATTGCTTATATACTTTTGTTTTATTAAGTTTCTGTTCAAAAATTGCAGATATCCATGATTAAATGGAAACTTATTAATGTTACAAAAGGCCTAGATCACATAGGTTGTAATGAAGACGTTTTAAATCATCATGTTAGCCAGAAGATTATTGAAAAAAGACTTGTTACCTGCGTAAAGCACCATATATTATTAAGCCGGTAAGTATAAATAATTATTATGTTATTGCTGACCGATCTTTAATTTATTATTTGAATACATTTGCATGCTTAAGAGCAGATCAGTATATACTTTATTCTTGAAGAAACTCTTGTAGCTCGGATTGGGCGAGGATGTCCGCAGAGGGGTGTTCTGGCTTCACTGCTATTGACCTTGTCATGGACGACCTACTAAATGTCCTTTAACTCAAAGGGAACCAAACATTGAGATACGCAGACGATCTCGTCATTATGGCGCAAGAAAAATTTAACAACACTGTTAGGGATAAAATGCAACAGGCCTTAAATATAGTTACCAAATGGACGAGAAAGGAGGGACTAAACATAAGCTTTTCTAAATCAGCCATAGTCGCCCCTGGGGTTATACAGACTCGTAGAAGGAACAAGACTAATTGGAGGATTGTTATAAAAGATAATGGGAGATTAGGCACAAAAAGCTCAAGAGGCTGCGCTGCCTCCTGTAGTAAATCTAGACGGCTCCCAGGGAAGAAGAAAAAGAAGAAGAATACATTTTTTATACCACAAAGATATTTTACACATAGTAGTTAGCTAAACTAAAGGAATTTTGGATTTCCATTGTCATATGTATGTGTCCCAAATTGGTGGGGAATGTATGGGAATCTTGGAAACCACGATAGATAAAAAATCGGTTAAATGGGGAAAGTTTTGGACCATCATGTTAGTAAGCTAATCCCGTTTACTACATGGTTTTATCTATTCAGGTTTTGGATAAATTTTGAAAAAACCTGAAACATGCATTTTCTAAAATCGGCCATATTTTTTTTATAAGTGAAAATTTTTTAATCTGTAAAAACTTCTTCAAAGCAACTTTTTTTGTAGAATATGATCGAGTAGTCAATTTTTATTTTCTACGTTTCGGGTTTTTAGAATCATCATCAACTTTATTTTTTCATATGGACGCCATATAGGATTTTTACGCAGCCAAATAGTGCTTTTTATTCGTTCGCGAACCCATTTCTGTAAAATATCTGTTCAGCTTATCTATTTTGCCAATTAATAATATTTTATTGTTTACAAAAAAAAATGACGTTCGCCGGAATCAAGGCCAACTGAGAAAATATTTGTTTTTTGAAATAAATGAGGTTATAAACTCTTAAATTATAACATGTTATACATTGTTGAAATCAGAATAAAAAGCACTATTTGGCTGCGTAAAAAACCAATATGGCGTCCATATGAAAAAATAAAGTTGATGATGATTCTAAAAACCCGAAACCTTGAAAATGAAAATTGACTGCTCGGTCATATTCTACAAAAAAAGTAGCTTTGAAGAAGTTTTAATTTTTAAAAATTATAAAACCATAAATTTACTTCTAAGCATCACCTCTATGGTGAACACCCCGTATAACAGAAACCCATATTTGTATAGACTTTTATGTTTATTTTTGGACCCTGAGTACGTACCTAAAGTATTGACATTTCCTCATGAATCACCCTGTATATATACCAGAAAGCTGCGACCTGAGACAAAAAAGGCGAATGCCATGCCAATGACCATTATTCATTGCCACAGTTCTTTCGCGAAATTTAACTTACAAGTGTGTGTTGGCATCGTTCGTGCGTTGACGTGCGAACACGAAGGTTCATGACTCAACTTTTGCAAAATTGTAGGCAAACCACAAACTCGCTACTATTCTTTGCGTATCAGATTAATATTGAAATTCTGATTACTTTTTTGCTGTTATAATAAAAGTTTCAATACTAAAAAATATTTTGTCCCTTTTTAGGTTTGCAAAGTTTACAATCGGATTTTTCTATAGGACAATACTTCTTCAAATATTTGTTGGAATGATTCTTATATCATCCCTACTTTATATATTTGTGTTTGTAAGTACATTAATTGTATAATTTAATTTTATAATTAAAAACATGTTTGCACTGTTATATTGGTAAATTAAATTACCAAAAAAAATGAAAAAATACTACAGGTCGCAGACAAGCACTTCTAACAATATAACTAAATAACTACGACATTTATGTTTCTGCTTGATTGGTCTTAATTTTCTTTTTAAGATCTCTTATGGATTCTTAACATACCTGCATATCTCTTTTTAGATGTTCTTTTATGGAATCTTGACCTGTCTTCATTTCTTTATTTAGGTCTTCCTGCTTTTCCATCATTAGCTTGATTAGTGCACTTAATTCTTCAATAACTGCTGTTAGTTGTTTTGTCCCAACTGGAATTCAAATACTTTTCTTAACCACTTCAGCTTTCTCGGGGATCTCGTACCCCACAGCTGACACCAAATGATCCGTCACACCTCGCAAAAAATACGGATCGTCGTTTTACACCTTTTTATTAGCTATCAGGTTAACAAAACATTACTATGATAACAATAATAGAGTGAAACTATGCTAACTGATTAATCGTCTCTGTTATCAGCTGAACGGATCGAAAGTCGATTTAACACTGACCTTTTTGAAGGTTTCTATCATCGTTTATAGTTACGTAAAAAAGTCTGAAATTACCGAGAAAAATTGTGTTAAAACAGGTTGTAAGAGATAGATAGACAACTATAGTACCCTCAAAATCCTTCAAGATGGTCGTCGTTTAACGTGTATATTGGTCTGACAGCGAATGGAACGTCGACGACGTTTCTGACAATGCGTTTAGACTATTTAGTTATAGACAATACGCTGTTTCAATAGCATACCTGGATTTTTTTTTTTTTTAAATAACTTTATTGTTATTGGCGGCAATGCGCGATCTGACCTATCATTTTGCTATTAGAAAATACGTCTTTAATAGTTATTTATGTATTAGGGGTATTATAAAGACGTTTATGCCTCTGAAAGCAAAAATCTTACAAAGCCGAGGGCTTTTGGGCCGAGGGTTTGTAAGTTGCCCGAGGGTATAATACGGGTAAATCTGTTAAAAAACACTTTAAACCTAGAAATGATTTTGGAAGTACATGAATCGAGATGAAACCTTTTGCATTCCTCTAGAAACAGATCAACTATAAAGTGTCGGAAAGGGATATTGAATACTACAAAAGGGGGCTAAAAAATACATTTTGTTAAACAAAAGTTTTTTTCCCATTTTTAATGGTACATATAGTTTTTTTGGGCCACTGAAGTCAAATATAATAGAAATTACATTTGAGGGCTAAGAAGGGCTAAATTCACCCTCTTTTACCCCCTACACCCCTAAAACATACATTTCGCTAAAAAAAGTTTTCTTCCCGTTTTTAACGATAAATATAGGTTTCTTAAGTCACTGAATTCGAATATGATATTAAAAATTACATTTGAGGGCTTAGAAGGGCTATGTTCACCATTTGTTTACACCCCACACCCCTTAAACACACATTTCGCTAAAAAAAACTTTTCCCCGTTTTTACCGACAAATATAGGTCTCTTGAGTCACTCGATTTATGTACTTCCAAAATCATTTAATGGTGAATTACAGATTTACCCGGACTAGTATAGACATAAAGTAATGACCATGGTACATACAGATTTTTATATCCTACAGATAATTTCAAGTTAAATAAAAAAAAAACAAATCAAAATCACGAAAGGTTTTAAACCTATATACTTAGTTGCTAAATAAACAAAGGTAATAAGTGTTGATTGTTGTGCTGTGTCAAAGTCAAAACTGAAGTTTATATAAAATTATGGATTTTTCGTTGACTCCGGATAGAATTGCTGTAAATGCTGCCAAAGCTTTGGATAATCTTATCCCAAATTATGTATATGGATTATAGTCTGAAACATTCACTTCTAATTTCTTATGGATTTTCAATGTTAAAGAAGACATTAATAGTTAATAAAAATATAGACATTGCAAAATATTGCAAGTTAGGCCAGCATCTAAAACAAGGTTCCAAAGGATATAAAGCGAAGAAATAAAAAATATTGATTTAAAAAGAAGTACTAAAATTCATCCGTGAAGGTCCCAATGAAACTTTTTTGATGTACAAAGTGGTTCTGTTTTTTGGTGTATTTGGCGAGTGTCGCCGCCAAGAGCTGGGTAATTGAAAGGTAATGATAATGAACATATAGAGGGTAGAGAATCCGTAGTAATAGTTTATATTTCCGAAACAAAGACTAATAAAAAGCATGTTTTCACAATTATTGCTGACATGGCGGTTAAAAATTTTATCTGGGGTTAATGGATATTTGAAAGACAGTAATTCTTTTTAAAACAAGAAAATTTAAAATTGATAGTTGGAGTAACCAACCATTAACATCAAAAAACGTTCAATCATCATCAATTTATGTTGGTGAAAATCACAAAATAATAGAAAACATTGACTTATCAAAAGTCGGTAAAATTGTGTTAACTGGGTCTTTTCATAACTGTTCATTTAATATAAATGATAAATAAGTTTCTTCGTTAATAGAAAGTTGTTACTTTTTCCTATTTATTTCTCCCTATGCCTGAGGGTATTAGAAACTTTTTTTATGCCCTAGGGTATTACACAGGGTGTTTCGGGAGGAAAGGGAAATATTTTGGGATCATGTTCAGAAGAGAAATTAAACCATATGTTTTGATCCGATTCTTAACCGTCTCTGAAATAATAGGCTCTAAAGTTATTTTTTGTAGAGTTTTGGAGTAATTAAGAAGTTTTGTATTTCTAACTCCAGTTTGTAGGTATTTTATTGCTTGTCAATACCTAATTTAATTAGCTGGTAGTTTTGACAAGCATGGTTGTCAGTTTGATTGATTCTGAGCGTTTCGACTGGAAAAGAGAAAAGGTTCCATACGTAATGTCTTACACATTCACCCATAGGGAGTATGCTGATATAATATTCGTGTATGGTTTCTGTAATGGTAGCGCATTACGAGCTGTTGATAAATGTCGATGTCGCTTTTCAAATCGAAGAGTTCCTTATCTAAAAGTTTTTTAAAAAGTTTTTGCGAATGATCAGGAAACAGGAATGTTTCCAAGCGTAAGGATTGATTCTGAACGAGAGGCGGATCAAAATGTGGAAAATGAAGATAATGTTCTGGATATGGCTGAAGAGAAGGTGTGGTGTTAGTACGAGGCGGAGTACAAAAGAACTTCGATTAGAATCACATGTGGGCGTTTGGAAGACACTTAAAAAACGGTTTAAAGCCTTTCCATGTTCAACCGGTTCAACATCTTTAAGAAGGTGATTATGGCTTAAGGGTTCAATTTTGTGAATGGATCCAACAAAATCGACGCCTACCTAAATACATTTTATTTAGCGATAAAGCTCAGTTCACCCGCGATGAAATCAATAACTGTCACAATGAACATCGGTGGTCAGATAAAAATCTTTATGTCACGTTTGAACGAAACTTTTAAGATCAATTCAGTATTAATGTGTGCTGTGGAATGCTCAACGACCAGTTGTGTGATCCTTTTATATTAAATAAGCGTCTTATTGACGATGTTATTTACGGTTTTTGGATGACCATTTAACACACACGTTGGATTATGTTCCGCTAATTGTTCGACACCGAATGTTCTTTCAGCACCGTTTGTCGGGTGCTTAGTTTCTTGAATAATCGTTTTCCTGGATTATTACCTCTGGGGGTGGGTGAAATCACTAGTATACGAAACACCAGTAGAAACTGTGGAAGGACTCCACAATCGAATTTTTAATGCTGCAAATATCATTATAAACAATCCCCAAGCAATTCAATGCACAACACGAGCGATTAACAAACGTGCTGCAGCTTGTATTGAAGTTGGTGGGGGTATTTTCGAAAACATTCTAAATTAGTGGAATTTTGTTGTTTTACTAGTATTTGTGTTGCTTTTGAAATAAAAAAAAGTTACAAAAAAACTTTAGAACCGATTATTTTAGAGACGGTTAAAAATCGGATTAAAACATATTATTATGGGCTAATTTCTCTTATTTTGACCTTCTGAACGTATTCCCAAAATATTCTTCTTTCCTCTCAAAACACCCTGTAATACCATTTAAAGTGTCTGGTAATAATTATGGTATTATAAACTAATAATATTCGGGTGGGACATAAAAGAATTTAATGAAATGGATGGGATGTTAATATCTTTTTTCACTCCTTTAGCTCCCACGCTATATGCACGAAGGAAGATTAAATGCTTTCGCAATGATCTCTATTAAAAAAGTTAGGAGTAGTGACTTAAATGAAAAAGTAATTTTAAAAAATTATTGCTGACAAAAACAGTGAAACGGGCTTTCATTTTAAAAAATATAGTTGGTGCGTATGTGCTTATATTACAAATTACAGTTTTAACTATAATATTTTATAGTTATAACTGTAATTTGTAAAATTAATTTATTTTTTCTTTTATATGTTAAGCTCTCTAGTAGTAGTAGTTAGACACACCACCAGCCGCTACTAAAGATATTTGAAAAACTATGTCTACATTTTTAGCACCACGGTGGACATACCCCCATGGCAGTGATTCTAAATACCGCGTCAGGATTATACATAGTTTTTGTATATGGATATTTTGGAGAAATATTTCAACAACAGGTAAAGATATTTCATAGTATATTTTTAATAAAAAGTACGGTAATAGTACAGTAAACGAAGGTGTGAATCTGAAGATCAGGTTGGGCCATCACAATTTTTTTTTTAATTTGTAGGTATTAATGTATACAATAACCTCTGAAAATATCATATATAAAAAAATGTCCGCAAGGGCCTGAAAATGGCCCTCAAGAGCCCGGAAATCCGTTTTCCCAATTAATTTGGTCGATATCTCCCGAAATATGACACTTACGCAATTCGTGTTTGGACGAAAATGAAGAGCAGTTTATTAACTGCAAAAATGATTTCTATCACTTTTGTCAAAAATTTGATAGTTTTTGCAATAATCGGCCATAAATGCGCCAAGTATTTTTTGCACCTGCTCCGTATCTCGACAGGTGCTTTAAGCTACTTACACTTCCAAACGGAACGACTAATTTTTAAATAACTCACGTAAAAATGCATATTTTTGCATGATTCAAAGTTTATATGAAAGAAGGAACGTGTAGCAATAATATCTTGTTACTGTTTCCTTATTTTTTGTTTCTTTAGAATATTAAAAACTTGAGTCAAAGTTAGTTTTTGCTCGATATTTTGACCCTCCTATCAATCCGTTCATATTTTTTCCATAAAAAGGAATTTTTTTGGAATATGGAGCATTGAAAGCTGTTGAATACATTTTGCAATATTCAATAAATATATTTGTGTATTTTTATAAACAACGTGGTTTTCTTAGAGCGGTTTTTTTAAATTTCCGGAGTTTTCGAAAATGCTCGGGTCTATCGGGAGTTAATAAACATTCAAGGACCAATAACAGTCTTTGTAAATAGGACTGTAGATTTCAAATGCATAAATTTACTAATCAAGAAGATGTAAAAACTTTTTATTTTAGTTTTCAGACAAAATGTCTTTAGAGAAAAATGGGGCAATATTTAAGTTTTTCCACTTTCCTTTTTGGAGCACAAGGTAAGTTTTCATTTTTATTATCCCAAGTCCAATAAAGATCATTTATTTACAGAAGTAAAGTCTAATTTTTGTTGCCTTTTATTTTTGTTGCAGAAATATGAAAGTCAAAGTAAATTCTGGTACGATGGAATGTTTTATTGATAACGAAGATCTGAGTAAAGACGTTGTGATGGTAACACGTGGATTAGCATCTTTAATAGATGTAAACAAAATGAGAAAGGACAACCACCATGTGTTCCTACAGAACAAATCCTCTCTGGAAATGCATAGAAAGTGTAGGCTGAAATACTCCCCAATGAATAATGACAAGCTAAATTATCCAAACAGTCACTTTGTTAAAGACTCGACAAAAAGATTTGACTTTCTCCAAAGCCCCAAGAGAAAAAAAAAACAAGCCAACAAAGCCCAGTCTTTGATTTTTGTTCCAATTGTCTGTTCTGTGGACTACCAGCAAATATAAATGATATTAATAAAATGATAAATAAATGATCTCTATGTAACTTTGGATAACAAAAATAAACCCTTACCTTGTGCTAGAAGAGAGAAGAAAAAAACTGAAAAAATTTAAATATTGCCACGTTTTTCTCTAAAGACGTTTTCTCTGAAAACAAAAATAAAAAGTAAGACATTTTTTTTTCAGTTTTTACACTTTCTTCTTGAATGTTGGTGCACGCGCTGTAGCAGACGGCTGTTCGATATAATACATGAACGGTACGCGCACGGAATAAAATAATAAATAACTTAATTATTTAGTGAAAATTAAAGGCAGAATTTTTTTGTCGTGCACTTATTAAAGTACTTTACGTAAATATAGATTGATAAAAAGGTCAGAATGTGATTTTTAATACAATTGTAAAGCTCAAAAAATTTGAGCACGAAGAGAAAGTACTCAACAAAAAAAGGTCGAGTTTTTATTCGGACAAGAATTTCCTTGATTTTTCGGCAAACTAAAAAAATTGGAAAAAGAGAAGAGTGCTATCGAGAAGGGGACAAACTAAGCTTTTGAATGATGTGCATTGTTAGCCGATATGGTCCTTGAATATATATTAATTAGCGATAAACCCAAGCATTTTTAACAACTCCGGAAATCTAAAAGAACCGCCCTAAGAAAAACACGTTGTTTATAAAAATACACAAAAAATATTTATTAAGTCTTTCGGAATGTATTCAACACCTTCCAAAGCCTCATTATCCAAAAGGATTCGGTAAAATTACTTTTTGTAAAAAAAATATGAACATATTGATAGGAGGGTTAAAATATCGAGCAAAAACTAACTTTGGCTCGAGTTTTTAATATTCTAAAGAAACAAAAAAAGGAAAGAGTAACAAGATATTATTGCTACACGTTCCTTCTTTTATGTAAACTTTGAATCATGCAAAAATATGCATTTTTACGTGAGTTATTTAAAAATTAGTCCGTCCGTTTGGAAGTGTAAGTAGTTTAAAGCACCAAGCAACTCTTTTACGGGTAGTTACTGTTTTTCGGCAATTTTTTACCTACCAGCACCAACGCCGATTTTAATAGTGAAAACTGGGTTTTGAGCTAATGTTTTTTAAATTTTGCAAATTGAGAGTTGCAATGTCCTGTTAGTTGACCTACCGTTACCCTTACGACTTTACCACTGTGGCTCAGTAGGTCTGAGGTAAACTTTGCCGAGCAGATCTTAATGAACTGCTTTGCCTGTCGTTCTCCTGGTGTTTGTAACCACCAGCTTTGAAAGTCTCTGTCTATCCAGCTCTTATTAGATGCTTTAAGGCGGCCTGCCGAGATTTCATAGAATGGCTCAGGGCCTATCATTTCCATGGCTGATCCTGTTTTGGCTAGGTCGTCGGCCTTTTCGTTACTTGGGTGGCCCTCGTGGCCTGGTACCCAGGCTACCGTAAATTTGTTTGCCAAGCGGACTTTATCCAGGGCCTGTATACAGTCCCCCACTAGTTTGGAATTAACTTTTGGGGAACTGATGGCCTTTAGGGCCGCTTGGCAGTCTGAGTAAATGACGATGTGTTTTCCTTTACTCCTTTTTTCTATAATTAGCACGGCACAATGCATTATTGCTGCGATTTCCGATTGGAAAACCGTGGCGTGCTGACCAAGACTTAAGGTTATCTTTTCTCTAGGCTTGTCTCCATAGATGCCAGCTCCTACTCCCTTGTTGGTCTTGGAGCCATCTGTATACCAGATATGATCGGCTTTGACTGAAGGGCCTCCTTTTCAGTCCTCCCTATCTGGTATGACAATCCGAAAGTGTCTGTTGAAGATGAAACGAGGGGTTGACCTGTCCGAGGGCATCTCAAACAATGAGCTGACCTCTTGGTCCTCCTCTATTTTCCACCTTGAGATCCTTTGATGTCCTATAATTGGACTTTGACCTCGTTTGAGTCTATAGACTACCGCCTTTACTTCTCCCTGTATGTAAATGTGGAGTAGCGGCAGGTTTAGCAGCACTTCCAGGATTGCGGTTGGGGTTATTCTCATAGCTCCCGTAAAACATACGCTTGCTAGCCTTTGCACACTTTGAAGTTGACTGGTCTACATAGTTACTAGACTTAAGTCTGATATCCTCCAAACATTAAGTCACTCCTCCCACCTTCTCATCTTCCCACCACCGATCAAAGCCTGCCATATGACTTTTCCCTGTTTACAGCTTGTGAAACCGTTTGATCGTGAATTTCGTAACACAACCACCTAAATGATCACTACCCAATATCTTTTGACCACAATAATTACCCCTTCCTTAAACATCATCCTGTACCAAAACCTGCCTGTGTATGTGTGTGTGTCCATTTAGTGGCACATACAACGTGGGATGGGGGTGGGAGTTTAATTGTTGGGATCGAAGGGTATTGGGTTGTAATCGTTAGGGTGGCTAAGTTATGAAATTCACGATCAAGCGACTTCACAACCCGTAAACGGGGAAAAGTCACATGGCAGGCTTTGATCGGTGATGGGAAGGTAAGGGATGGAATGGTGAATGTGAGGCTTAAGTCTAGTGACTGTGGAGCACGCTGGGTTCGGCGCCCATTGTCCATCCGATTTTCCGTTTGAATCTAATTAGCCGCCAAAAAAACTTGCTCATAATTTTCATTCAGAAAAATCACTTCTGGCAACATTGGTATTTCTAACGTTCCGACGCTCCAATTCAGACCGTTACGTCGTCAGTGCCCGCGTCAGTACACTGAATAGTGCGCCGTTGCCAGTTTTAAACCTGCTTTGGCAAAAATATATATAGGGAAATCATTTGTATTGTGTTCGGACGATCAAAGGAGTCGAAAGTTGAAACAAACCTTTTTTCGGGATTTCATGTAGTGCGCATTGCCGATTTTTGGCTTTTGAGTGGTAGTGCTCATGATTTGAAACGCTTGATTTAGATTGTGCCAGTTTTCAAATAAGGGATTGTTCTATCCCGTCTTCTATACTCTTTGTCTAAATAATCTATCACGTCATATTGTTTTAGACTGACGTTTTATTAGACGCAGCAGTATGCACAAATTGGAGAGCATTTAACACTAAAAATAGAAGAATTTTTTTAATACTACTCATTAATTTAAATAAAAAATTTCAAATTTCTGGAGGAGGAATCTTTCCTATTAATTATGATTTTGTTGTATGGGTAAGAACTTTAAAATACCATAGTCGTTGTAAAGTTTAGTTTTTCGTTTATCCACCAGTGCCACACTACACAAATAAATAAATAATATAATTTAAATAACTTTAAAAGAGATGAAAAACTTTAGTCAATGTTCTGCAATCGATTTTTTAACAACAAAAATTTATCTTGCACGAAATCAACCATAGAATTGCTTGTGAATAGCTACAGAGTATTTTATAACCAATAAGGTGTTTAGGATATTTTATAACTAAATTTGAAACAAGTTACAGTCTATGATAGTTTTGTGATCTATCGACCACTATTTATAAACATTAATGTGCTTATTGGGTTGCCCAATATTAAATGCTTTTAATTTACCTTTTGACACTCTGTATCTCTGAAATTATCGACTTTAGGACTAAGGTAAGTTCGGTTAGATCGTCATATTTTAGCCTTAGGAATTTGTGGTGGCATTTGCTCCGCACTTTATAGAGACATCTTGCATATTGATATATAAAAAAAACTGAATTTGTGTTTTGCAGTTTTATAACAAAATTCTGGCACTTCTCGGCGTGTTTAGTGCCATGGAAACATAAAGATAGTCACTGAAATGGTTTACAAATCAATATAAAAAAAAACCAGCAAGCAGGCTTACAGAAGTAGTACATATAGTGTTATAATTTATTTTGTAAAATTTTAATTGCAAGCTTTTATTATAAATAAAAAGATTAAAAAATAAGATTTGTTGTTTAATTCAAAATCACATATTTAAGTCATTAATACCTTGTTTTAGATATTTTTAATTAAAAAAAATATAGTCCACAGTAAAGCCCCCTGGCAAGTTGATTACCACATGCTTTATAATTCGTGAGGAACTTCGTTTCGGCGAGTCTACCACACTTTTCCTCTGCGACTTTTCTCGATTCCTTCGCTTTTCCTTGGCGATTTCCCAAGGTTCTAAAAAGTCACGACCACAACTTTTTTTGTAGCTAAAGTTACTAAAAATTTTGTTGAAAATGTGAATTTAAACTTATCCAACAAAAATTTGTCCGACTTTTTCATGTCTACCCCTCGAAACATGCCCAAATGACAGGGTATTTGTAACCGTATGGGTGACATGTATGGGTAACCGATCACCACATAGGTAATTTTTGGTAAAATTAATTGTAAATAATTTATAAACTACCATTTTATGTTTGTCCGACAAATTTCAAGCCGCATTTTTTCAGTCAGACAGCTAGAAATTGGAATTTTGACGGGGTATAAAAATTCGTTGACCATAAACCTAATTTTCACTTTTTTTATTTTAAATTTATTTTAGAAAATAGTGATACACCTGTCCGACAATTTAGTGTCCGCATATTATGAAAAATCATTAAATATGTTGTAAGGGGTCATCCGTTAAATTACGTCACATTTTAAGGGGGGAGGGGTGTAGAGGATTGTGACATTGTGTGACAAGGAGTATGGGAGGGTTATCAGCTTTGTGACATCACGTGTAAAAATCTATATTTTTCTTACTCTTTCTATATACTTATAAGGTTAAAGTAGGTTTTATTCGTTGGTGAGCTCACGCCTGCTGTTCTGCCATTCCGCGCGGCTGTTGCCCGTGAGTATGAAGGGTAAAAGATAACTGGCACCATCTCCAATGAACTATTATTTCGGTGTTGAACTGTTTTGATTATTTTTAGACGTAAACTTTCAAAACATGTTACGTCGCACTAGGGGGGAGAGGGTCTTACAAATGTGACGTGTTTTGACAGGGGCGGAGTGGGGGTCAAAAAATCATGAAATTCGTGTGACGTTATTTATGGATGGCCCTAATGAAATTTAAAATATTTAAGCTATTTTCTCTTATAATATTTTAAAAGTTAATAAATAAATAAATAATAAATAAATAAATAAATATATATATATATATATATATATATATATATATATATATATATAATATATATATATATATATATATATATATATATATATATATATATATATATATATATATATATATATATATATATATACTGTGTGGTCATTTAAGTGTGCAACATATGGGATTTTTTAAATTAATTGCACAATCAAAATGCAAATTTTGCTGAAAGGTGGTGCATGTTCGATAATCATAGGGAGCAAGGAGGGAGCCTCCACGCGTGCATCTTTGTGTCCATCCACACCAAAAGGAAAATGCCGGCGCTCCCTGGAAACGTTTCCTGCAATGGCAACGGCCTATCCCTCCGCCACCGGGGTTCAATGCAAACAGCATCAAACAACAGGCTCTTTTCAGAGCCGACTCTGACGATCGCTAGCCTGAAGGAATGATGTTGAAGGAATAACAAAGAACAAACAGGATCTTTTCTCACAACTTTGCCAAACCCACAAATGGGACGTACTTTGCATCCAAGAAACGCACAGAGACGTAACGTCACACAGACCCGAAATAAACGGCATGCGCCTAGCTGTTGAGGCACCTCATAGAAAATATGACAGTGCAATCTTCATTAAACCTAATATCACATTAACATCCTCCAGCAGAACGGTGACGGACTTTATCGGGATTCTAACCGTTGAATGCGGACCCGACACAGTGACATCAGTCTATAAACCGCCAAGCAAAGACCTTAAACTTGCAATGTCGAATAACTTTGAGAAGCAGAAAACGCAATTTATCATAGGTGATTTTAACTGCCACAGTACTACATGAGGCTACAGTAAAACCGAACCTAACGGACAACAGCTGGAAGAGTGGATGGATGCAAATAACTTCTTCCTTCTGCATGACCCAAAGCTGCCGTGCTCCTTTGCCAGCAAAATCTGGAAACGAGGTAACAATCCTGATAATTGTTTCGTTAGCAGCACACTTCGTGCACACTTTTAATGCAGCAGTCATGCTGCATTAAAAGTGTGCACGAAGCCATACTAAAAACACAACATAGGCCTATCAGTATCCAAGCTTTGTCGGCAGTTAAAGTTACAAGAATACCCCTAAGGAGAAGATTCAACTTTAAAAAAGCCAGCTGGCCAGATTTCTCCCAAGAACTCGATGAACAAATTTCAAACATTGACCCTTACCCTGAAAACTATCCACGTTTTGTAGAAATACTACAGAGAGTGTCAAAACGACATATTCCAAGAGGTTGCAGGAAAAATTTTATCCCAGGACTCTCTGACAGAAATAAGGATATCTTGGCTCAATACGAAGACCTCTACCTGAGGGATCCATTTAGTGAAGAAACAATCGAATGTGGTACAACTTTGATGACAGCGCTGAGCGAAACACGACAAAAAAAAAATGGGTGGAAACCCTGGAAAGAATGGATATGTCACACAGTAGCAAAATAGCATGGAACCTAATTAAAAAGCTCGATGGTAAACTGAAATCGACTAAAACCCCGGCAAAAGTAACACCTAACTAAGTTGCCCACCAACTCCTTCTTAATGGCAAACCTACCATAAAATGCCAAAAAGTTAAACTGCAACGAAACGCTGAAACAGAAATAAAAAATTTCACAACTCCCTTTTCCATGAAAGAGCTAAACAAAGGGGTAAACACTATGAAAAATGGCAAGGCAGCTGGAGTCGATGACATGTGTGTGGAACAAATTAAAAATTTTTCATGGGTACTAGAACCTGGATCCTAAAACTCTTTAACAACTGCCGTGAAACTTTTAAAATCCCTAAGATGTGGAAAAAGTCCAAAGTGATAGCACTTCTGAAGCCTGGCAAAGACCCAGACTCCCCAAATAGCTACCGGCCTATATCGCTTCTATGCCACCCTTTCAAACTATACGAAAGGCTGATCTTACATCGAATTGGAGACACTGTGGATAAAAGGATAATACCACAACAAGCCGGCTTTAGACCAGGGAAATCCTGCACCAACCAGATTTTACTTACCGAGCACATAGAGGAAGGTTTCGAGAACAAACAGATTACTGGTCTGGCTTTAGTGGACTTAAGTGCAGCTTACAACACAGTAAATCACCGAAAGCTCCTGTTAAAAATCTATGAACTGACAAGGGACCATCATCTTACAAAAATAATAGAATCACTGCTGCAAAACAGGCAATTCTATGTAACCCTTGAGGGTAAAAAAGCCGCTGGCGAACCCAGAAGAATGGCCTGGGTCAGGGAAGCGTGCTAGCCCCAATTCTTTTTAATGTGTATACGAACGACCAGCCAATACCCTGTTACACCAAACATTTTCTCTATGCAGACGACCTAGCAATTACAGCGCAAGGAAGAACATTTTCGCAGGTGGAGGAGAAGCTGAAAAACACCTTAAAAACAATGTCTGAATACTACAAAGAAAACTCACTTCAGCCAAACCCATCAAAAACTGGTTAGCGCTTTTCACCTCCATACACGCCTGGCCCACAGAAAGCTGCACGTCGCTTGGAACGACACCATCCTTGAACATACCGACAAGCCCACATACCTAGGGGTTACTCTAGATAGATCGCTGACATATAAACACCATTGCGACAAAGTCCGCCAAAAAATGCAAGAAATAACATTTTAAGGAAGTTCTCAAACAGCAAATGGGGTGCAAAGCCCACCGTTCTTAGGACAACTGCCCAAGCACTCTGCTTCTCTACCGCAGAATTCGCATTCCTGTATGGTCAAGATCGGCCCATGCTAAGAAAGTGAATATAAGCCTCAACGAAACGTGCAGACTGGTAACAGGTTGTATGAAGCCTACGCCTGTGAAAAAGCTCTTTAGAGCAGCGGGTTTTAATTTAATCAAATTTAATAAAACCTTTGACTATCGCCATCCCCTATTCGGAATTTCCAGTGGGTCTCACACACTGAAATCCAGAGACCGATTCCTCGACAACGTTTTTTATGAGCCGCCCACCAGCTATCCTTTGTCAGAAGAAGCGCCAAATGGTACTGCATGTAAATGGAAAACTTGGAGAATGCTGAACCGTATTAGAACTGGGGCCGCCCCAGTAAAAACCAACCTAATTAAGTAGAACCTCACCTCAGACGATGGACCATCTCCTCGCATGCACTGACTGTCCTGCAACTTGTTCCTTGGACGATCTAGGGCTAGCGAGACCTCAAGCATTGGACGTGGCTCAATACTGGGCCGAAAAGCTATAAAGCACCCCGGACACGAAAAAGTAAAAGTAAGATAATCATATTAGGTGCACTTAGAACGGTTGCAAGTCAAACAGCATACAGGGTAGGTCAAAAAATATAAAAATTGTACAGGATTAAAGTGCCCTTATTTCAAAAAATTCAGCAAACGGTTATTCAGGAAAAGTTCAGAATTAAAAGTTATGCCTCAATACCAAAATATGGTCTCCTAAGAATTTTTTTTTTTGAAAAACCTCTAAAATTTTTCTATTTTTTTTTTAAATCTAATTAATTTCGCATAATTTTGTTCAAATTCATATTTGTAACATTAACAAAGTTTTTAAATTTTTTAAGGAATCACAAACTTCATATGTGTTGCAACCTTATTAAACACAAGTTTAAAATTTTACAAAAATTCTTTTTAAAAAGGTAATACATTAGTAATGATTAAATGCATATTAAAAAATGTTCTTTTAAACTGCAAATATTTTATTTTATATATTTATTAAAAAACTGTACAAATTAATAGACATCATTAAAAAAACCTACTAAAATTATCGCGGATACCCATGAAAAAAAAACAAACGATGGTTAAAAGTAAACATTATGACAGTTTGGTGATGAAGATAATTTTTCTTTCTTGAAAAATTATTCTTCGCTTATTATGTTTATTTCATTTTAAATGCCTCCTCCAAGACAGTTATTGTTAGCTGAGAAGGCCGAATTAGTTTTAATATGTAGAGATAACTATAAATCATTTAAAGGTGTATGGAAGCCCAATGCTAGGGCCCATTCGATCAAAAAATGTCCAGCCCAGTATGAAAATAACTGTCAGAGTTGGCCCCGCCGATTCTGCGCAATAACAAAATTCCACGAAATAATTTAATGTGTTGCCTACTTACACACTGATAAATCCGTGTGACGTTAGCCAACACATTATAATTTTATGAGAGCCGGAGTACCGTTTTTTGGATTGATAAAAACCTTCTTATTTTAGTGATTAGTGTTTATTAAATTGTGATTATAATTTTGTGTTTATTGTTTGTTACTTATAATATCGTAACAAAATGACTAGAGGTTGTATGGTTTTGTCTTGCAAATCCAAGGGTAACATACCCGTCTTTTTAACTTTAGGTAAGTATTTTTTATATTTAAATTAGGTGCTTCTTATAAGACGTAACGTTAGGTAACCGAATAAATAATAATATGTCAATTATGAATAATAGAAAATAAAAATTTCATAGGAAATATTAGTGAGAAAAGTAAGGCAATCTTAACTATCTTTTAGATGATTTCCACAATGTTTGTATATTTCTGTGGATTATTAAAAAGAAATAAGGTTTACATTTAGGTACTTTTATTTCATTTAATAATTTAGTACACTCTTTTAAAGGATCAAAATTATTGATTACTGGGCAGACCAGGCAAATTTTAATATATACAGGTCCCTCTAATTGAATGAAAGGAAGTACAATTTTGGTACGGTTTTTTGGGGTGCTGATTACAAATCTAAAAAAAAATTCGGCAATGTTTCGTTTTCGAGATATTCATCATCAAAATTGAAAATAAAACTAACCTTATTTTCACTATTCCTCCTTCTTTTTGGACAAAATTCTTGATTTTTACACTAAATTGGCACACAATATTTCACAAACACCTTTTAAAAACTTTTTTTTATGTTTATTTTACACCTTTTTATTTTTTAATCAAATATGGCTGCTGCCTTTGAACTTAAAAGTTCGCAATTTAATGGAAAAAAGATGTAAAATAAATAAAAATACAAGGTTTTAAAAGGTGTTTATAAAATATCGTGTGCCACTTTAGTGTAAAAATCAAGAATCGTGTACAAAAAGAAGGGAGAATATAGTGAAAATGAGGTTAGTTTAATTTTCAACTTTGATGATGAAGATCTCGGAAACGAAACGTTGCCGAAAAGATATTTTCAGATTTGTAATCATCGCCCCAAAAAACCCCTGTATACCAAATTTGATCAAAATCGGAGAGGAGGCAACTTTCGAGACAATACCATTTGTTTAAAAATAAATTAGATTTTTGGTTTTTTAATCTTGCATTATCAACTTTTTAAGATCGACATACTGTACACACATAATATTTAACTGATACTGTTACAATGGATACTCAGGTACCAAAGGTTACTAAACATTTTTAACCACTGTTATTCTGTCTCATGAATGTTTTTTATTAGTGAAAAGTATATGCCTAAAAAGCAGTTATAAAAATTTTCACTTTTTAATGTACAAGCAGAATCTTTGGATTAGATTAAACTCATTTACACTATCTTGCCCTTCTTTTATCACAAAATTGGTGATAAGTACATAATACTATCATACAATGTTTGAAATTTATTTTAAAAAATCGTGAATATATATATATACATATATACAAAATAAATTTATAATAATTATATATATATATATAATTTAAATAAAATAATTATTTAATTTATATATTTATATATAAAATTATAATATATATATATAAATATATATATATTTTTATATATATATATATATATATATATATATATATATATATATATATATATATATATATATATATATATATATATATATATATATTTATATCAATAATATAATATTTATATAATATTTATATATTTATAAGAATAACTAAATAATTAGTTCAAATTAATAGTTTTACTAATATTGACCCCATTTATTTTAATATAGCTAAATCACTAAGTTTGCTGTATTAGACGTTAGTATGTTTTACGGGAACTATGCTGACGCCGCATTTATTTTATTATAAATACCTAAGGATTTGTGTATTAGAGTTAGTATTATTTTAGACCGTTATTATGTCAGTTTAATTTTTGAATTATAAAGTAAAATATGTGTAATTATTTAAGTATTAAAATAAACCTTTTTAAAAGTTAACAATGGCGCAGTCGCTGTAGGATTCGTCATACGTCAGCAAAAAGAACCATCAACTGTGGCGGCGGATTCCCATCCCTTAACGAAAAGAACCACGGCATCCCACTCAAAGACGGTTGTGGAAGGAACACCTGGTGAAGCCCCTGACAACAAACCTGCGAGAACAAGAGCCGATGCATTTTCTATTTTTGTAAGTATAATATTGATCATCACGTGCTATTTTATTGTGTGTTTATTGTAAAGTGAAATTTAACTGTACTGTTCGATTTTCAAATTCTATTCCCCGTTATTTTATCAAAGCATTTTTAAGTCTTTTATTAAATTCTAATTTTTATTTAAAATGCCGGAAACACGAGCACAAACACAGCAACAAAACAATGCTGATGCTGAAATTGAGCCCTATAGGCTCTCCGAAATTTTCTCCATTATACCGGAATTTGAAGGTGACCAAATCTCTCTTGGCACATTTTTGAGCGCATGCGATTGTGGTTACAAAATGGCCACACTTGACCAACGGCTTTTATTAGTGATTCATAAAGAAAATAAATTAAAAGGACGTGCCGCGCAACTAATAAATTCTAGAAATCCGTCTACCTATTCCGAGATTAAACAACTTTTAAATCTTTATTTCGGTGACTCTAGGGATCTGTCGTCCCTTATTCAGGACTTACAAAGACTAAGACAACTACCTAACGAGTCGCCACTGACCTTTTTCAATCGATTACAAGTACTCAACGCGAAAATGTTGGCAAATATTCAAAAATCGAATCTCACTAACGATCAAAAAGCCGCCCAAACCTCGCTTATAGATACCATGACACTAAATACTCTTTTAACAGGTCTTGAACCTAAATTAGGTCAAATAATCCGAGCAGGAAATCCCAAAGATCTCCTTGACGCCCAGTCTCGCATTAGACGAGAACTACAATTGTCGTACTTTGAAACCCAAAAAAGCATTAGACAAACAACCCCTAAACCGCCACAACAAATCAGAAAGCCAAATATGCAAGTCAATCGTTGCTTTAAATGCGGAAGAAACGGTCATTTAGCCTCAGATTGCTACTCCCAAATGCAGCCACGCCAGAATAGTTTTCAAAATAGCAATACACATTTTCAAAGGCACCCTTCTCCGCAAAACCAAAACCCACAATCATCTCAACAATTTAGAACGAATCCATTGCAAAATCATTCTAGGCCTCCTGCGATTCAGCAAAATAATACCCAAGTTCACCCAAATGTCATACAAAGAAACCCGTACTACTCCTCAAACCAACAAAGGGCACATCACGTAAACTTAGACAATGAAATATATTGTGAAAACTATGACTACAATGACTACTATACGGATAATAGCTATGACTATCCCGAATACGACCCCAATTTTCAAACTTTCGACGAACAAACCGCAGCAGTACCCGATTCTCAAGACTATGAAAATTTTCTTTCACTCCCTCAGGAACACAAACCTCCAGACAATACGACGGAAACGACAAACTCTATTACGACACTCTCGAGCCAGATTCAAACATTAAATCTGGACAACATGGACCCGAACTTGAACTTCCCGGAGCAAACCTTTCTTTAAATCCACTACTAACAGTGAATTCTAAAAATCTTTACTACATCCATGACGTCACAAACACATTTAAATTACTCATTGATACCGGTGCTGGCATTTCTATTTTTAAAGAAAACACAGTACAAAACTTTCCAAATCGCACTCCCGAAAACGTCACAGTACAAGGAATAACGAATCAAAAACTGTCTATTTCACAGTCAACCCTTATACCTTTTAATAAGGGTGATTCCCATAAAGTATTTATTTATAATTTAGATATAGATTTTGACGGCATCCTTGGTCTTGATTTTTTAGAACATTATGAATGCATTATAGACTTGAAATCAAAAAATCTTATCACCAATTTTAAGACTATACCCCTACATAAAGTATCTAGTCCCATAATAAAATCAGATAATTTAAATTCAAGCAACAATAAAATTTTAATAGACGGTCGAACTGAAAAGATTTTTAAACTAACTTGTAACTTAAAAAATGTCGACGCGATTTTACATTCTCAAGAAAAAGAAAAGGTTAGGTTACCGCGCTTGTACACGTTAACGAAAAGGGTGAATTTTTTTACTACTATAATTAATGCCAATGTAATACCAAAAAATATCGACTTTTCGGATCTTTCTATTGAACCTTTTACCCCCAGCGAGACCATACTAAACCTTAATACTCAAAACGAGCCTAATACCTTTCAAGTTGACAGAGTTCAAACAATTAAAAATCAATTAAGAACCACACACTTAAACTCGGAAGAAAAAGAATTAATAACAAATCTTTGTTTAGACTTTACCGATATATTTTATCTTGAAGGCGATTCCCTAACATTTACAAACGAGGTTAAGCATTCCATCATAACAAACAACGTTCGCCCTATCTTTACAAAGTCTTACAGGTATCCCCAAGTCCACAAAGAAGAAGTTAAGAACCAAACCAACAAAATGTTGGAACAAGGCATCATTCGCCCTTCTGTTTCACCCTGGTCTTCTCCTGTTTGGGTAGTACCTAAAAAACTCGACGCTTCTGGCAAACAAAAATGGCGTGTCGTTATAGATTACCGCAAATTAAACGAGGTCACAGTTGACGACCGTTACCCTCTCTCAAATATCTCGGACTTGTTAGACCAACTAGGCAAATGTCAATATTTTACGACGCTTGATCTCGCGTCTGGATTTTATTAAATTGAGATCAATCCCGAGGACATTCCCAAAACGGCATTCTCCATCGAAAATGGACATTACGAATTTGTTCGTATGCCCTTTGGTTTAAAGAACGCTTCGTCCACTTTCCAAAGAATCATGGACAATATTCTCCTCGGCGTTCAGAACGAGAGATGCTTAGTGTACATGGATGACATAATCGTCTATTCTCCAACGATACATGAACATATAGATCGACTTAAAGAGGCATTTAAACGACTTCGAAAGGCCAATTTAAAAATACAGCCTGACAAATGCGAGTTTCTCAGAAAGGAAGTCGCTTACCTTGGTCATTTAGTAACCAAAGACGGTGTTAAGCCAAATCCCTCCAAAGTCGAGTGCATCAAAAATTTTCCCGAACCCAAATCTTCTAAAGATATAAAATCCTTTTTAGGATTAGTTGGATACTATCGGCGCTTTATTCCCAACTTCGCCAAAATGTCAAAACCCCTTACCAAGCTTCTGAAGAAAGACGTCGAATTTTGCTTTGGTACCGAATGTAGATCCGCATTCGAAGATTTAAAAAATGCCCTTATCTCAGACCCTGTTCTTACATATCCCAATTTCGAAGAACCCTTTCTCTTAACAACAGATGCAAGTGCCTTTGCAATAGGCGCTGTCCTCTCCCAAGGCCCTAAAGGCAAGGACCTCCTAATAGCCTTTGCTTCTAGAACTCTTTGTAACGCTGAAACTAAATATTCAACGATCGAAAGGGAATTACTAGCTATTGTTTGGGCAGTGAAACATTTCCGCCCTTATCTTTTTGGGAGAAAATTTACTCTAATTACTGACCATAGGCCTCTCACTTGGCTCTTCTCAATTAAGGACCCAGGTAGTAGATTAGCTCGTTGGCGCCTTAAACTCGAAGAGTACGATTATAAAATCGAATATAGAGCAGGAAAAATAAATAAAAATGCGGACGCACTATCCAGAATACGTATTAACCATTTCCAAGAATGCGCTAACTTCCAATCAAAAATGTTAGTTTACGCCGCGAAGGAAGAAGATGAATCCGAAAATGAGCCTACGGAAAATCCCGATATAGACGACGAACTCCTTACTTCCGAATTTAACAGATTCGTTAGACTATATAACACCCAATCCCTAATAGACTATTCCAAAGTTGAAACATCAAATTCCCAGCTACTTGACAACTCAAACAAAAATATCGTTACTTTGACCCTGGATCTGTCGTGCAACATTTATTTTTCATTTTATTCCAAAATCAAAACGAATTTCCATCTGACAAAACCTATTGTATAGAAAATAATTTAGAACTTCCCATCTTAGAAATTTTTTCATTTATTTTTGCCGACAAAGACATTAAACTTAAAATTTGTCAAGATATCATTAGAACCCCAAGTGAAGAAGAAATACCAAATATTCTAGAGCATTATCATATGGGTAAAAGTAATTTGCATCGCGGTATAAATGAAACAGTTAGGCGTATAAAAAGTAAATATCATTGGTCCAACTTAACTAAAGACGTTGAAAAATTTATAAAAAAATGTGAAACGTGCCAAAAAGTTCAAATATGTAGGAAAAATCTAAGCAACCCTTTTGTCATTACGGAGACACCTAAAACGCCTTTCGAAATAATAAATATCGATAGAAACTACGCCCTAACTATACGGGATGAACTTACCAAATTAACACAAGCCTATCCATTGACCGATAAAAAATCAAACACCATAGTTAAGACCCTGTTAGTGTTTTTCCAACACTATGGAACACCCCTTAGAATTCACTGCGACTATGGCCGCGAGTTTGACAACAAACTGATGAAAGATTTATGCGAACTCTTCGACATAAAATTCACATTTTCAAGCGTAGGACACCCACAATCCAATGTCTCAATTGAAAGGTTCCACGCCACGTTATCAGAAATGATACGGGCAAATAAAGCGGAAAACCCCCATGAACACCCTTTTAACGTTCTCCCATATGCCACTATTTGCTATAACAACACCCAAAATAAGACACATGGATTTACGCCATATGAACTTATCTTTGGACACACATCCAGAAGACCTCCGGAGACCTTGTATAACCAAGAAAAACTAGTTTCTAAATATGTAAGAGACTTGAATAACAAAATGGAGTACTACTACAAACTTGCTAGAGAAAGAACGCTTACGCAAAAGGAGAAAGCAAAAGTTAGGTTCGACGAAGCGAAATCTCCCAATACCCCTGAATATAAAGTTGGTGATAAGGTATACCTTAAAGAATCCCAAATTAAAACCAAGAACAAAAATAAATTTAACGGACCTTTTGAAATTAAAGAACTTTTTCAAAATTCAGCTATTCTCCTTAACCCCCAAACTAAACAAAATACGAAAGTCAATTTCGATAGGTTAAAACCCTATTATGACCAGCGTTTCTTGTTTACAGATATCTAGGGCTTTCCTCGGTAGCCCTTGCCCAATTTACATTGACGCCCATACAAAATACCTTAGGAATCTTTTTCCACGAAGCAGGAAATTTGAAAATCTCCAACGACAAATGGACGCTCCGGGTCTATAAAGATTTATCAAATATTAAAGAAATAATTGCTAGTAACGATAAAATTTTAGATCAACTTCTAGATGCTTTTATTTACGTGGAAACACCCGAATGGTATCTTTAAAACGGAAGTACAAACACATGTTAGTCTTCTTAACCAAATTTCAGATTCTGTTAATCAAAAATACAAAGAAATTTTTGCTGATACACAAAATTACATGTATAGAGAAAAACGAAGCATCTTTAACGGAGCAGGTACTGTTTGGAAATCAATTACGGGAAACCTTGATGCTTCAGACGGTGATTATTTTAACGATTGCATAAACAAAATAACAAAAGACGAACGACATATAGAAGACCTTTTAAAAAACCAAATTTCGGTGACAACATCGGTTATAAGAAACTTTAACTCAACTATACAAAAACTACAAATTGACGAAGAGACATTTAATAAAGATTTAAACGAAATTAATCAATCAATAACGGCTATCTGGGACGATCTCGCCTTTTATTACGCACAAATAAGGATCTTGGAATATTGTGAATCACTAATGGAAAGTTATTCATTTGTAGAAAACTTTCTTAATGACGTTTTAAATGCGATTTCTTTTGCGCGTTTAAATATTCTACATAGCTCAATAATTACTCCAACAGATTTGGTCCAATCATTACAACAGATCTCTCAGTCAATAAAGAAAAATAACCTTCCCCTACCTGTATACTCCTCTAGCATAGCTCAGTATATCGATATAATAGAACTAGAAGCTTATCAATCAGACTCAAAGGTGGTCTTTATTCTCAAAATACCCCTAGTAGAGCCCGAATCATACACCCTCTATCATCTTTATCCCATACCAATATTTGATAATCGAACAGGTTTCTACCATGTAATTCCAATAACACACAAATATATCGCGAAAGACGATGACTCAATGTTGTACGTATCCTTTCGAACTCTGGATAAATGCAAAACTCTCAACCAAGGCAAGAAAATCTGCTCCACAGTTCTGCCCTACCCCATCGATAGTGAAGCCATGTGTGAAGCGCAACTCTTGAAGCCGAAAAACTACGTGCCAAAAACCTGCCAAGTACTAATCCCTGCTGCGAAAGAATACAACGTCAAAGAAGTTGATCGCAACTATTGGCTTATCACCATAACGGACCCATTACCAGTCACAGTAAAATGTGAGGGAAGAGAAGTCCAAACCAAAATCATCAATACAAATTCCTTATTGAAACTCCAGCCTGGATGCCATGCATTTATCGGGAGCACTCGAGTTCAGTCAACATATCTAATAGATAGATATCAAAACGTAACATACAGGAATCACCCAGTCAAAATTCCATTTACTTGTTGCCAAAATATTTCTTCAAAAATCCATACTCCCGACTTGAAACCTCTTAAACTCAGCAAGATCGATATGGAAGACTTCAATGTAGCCCAGCAAAAACTGGACCAATATGCTGAAGAACTCGATCGACTTATGAACCAACCCTTCATACAAAAGCATCTATCCTGGTTCACAATTTTTACAATTACTTTAATATCTGCTTTTATTACCTTGTACATCATCTGCAAATGTCGCAAGAAGAAGCTACCTAGTCTTACTGGAGGACACTCAGACGAAAATAGACCATTCCCACCTCCCCAAAAGCATACTCGATTGAGACTACTAGATATCTAGATATATATATATATAAATATATATATATATATATATATATATATATATATATATATATATATATATATATATTAATATTATTATATATTATTATTATTTTTATTTTATATTATTATATATATATATATATATATATATATATATATATATATATATATATATATATATATATATATATACGGTTTGCCATCTGTTTGTCAGTAGATGAATTTTCACGACGTTTCGCCAACATCTGAGTTGGCATTTTCAAGTGATGCTTCCTGGGTGGCTGCTCGACTTGGAATGAGTGCTTTGGTTCTTAGGATGTCCTTTTATACGGCTGCGTAGATTGTATCTTGGTTCCGGTTCATTGGTTGTCATGCTTCGTTGGGTTTGTTGACTTGTTGCCGGGTGTTCTTGGTTTGTCGTCTTTGACCTGTTTTTGTTTTTAAGTAAGGTTTTCCATATGGTCGGAATGTTTTGTGCATCGTCTCTCTTATTTAGGTTGTTTGAGATTTCTATTTCGAGTGCTTCTCTAATAAGTCGTGTTCTGTGGTGTTTTATTGCAGCGATTTGTTTTGTTTCTTGGAAGTTAATGCTGTGTCCAGTCTCTTGGTGGTGTTGGAACAAAGCCGATTTTGTTTGTTTGTTCTTTATACTATTCTTGTGTTCTTGGACTCTGGTGGAGATTCTTCTGTTTGTCTGCCCGATATATTTCTTGTCGCAGTCTCTGCAGGGTATGCTGTACACTCCTTGGTTTTCTAAGGGTATCTTGTCTTTTGGGTTGCCTAGTATTGTTGTGGATTGTTGTTTGGGGTTTGTAGGTTGTGCATATGTCATGTTTTCTTAAAAGCCTTCCAATTACGTCTGTTACACCTTTAACGTAGGGTAAAGTTGTTTTTGGTTCTTTGCTGTTGTATTTGTTTTTTGCTTTAAAGCTTTTTTAATGTTGTGATCTTTGTAGTTGTTTTGCTTAAGGGCTGTGGTAATTTTGGTAAGTTCTTCTTGTGGGGTTGGTTAGGCGTATAGATCTGTTGATAAGGGTATTGGCAACTGACTGTAGCTGTGATGGATGATGGTGGGATTCGGCATTCAAATATCTGTTTGTATGTGTGGGTTTTCTGTAGACTGTGTAATCAATTGTGAGATCTTCTTTTCTGGTTATGAGAAGGTCAAGGAATGGTAAACTCCTGTTTACCTCGACTTCTAGTGTAAACTGGATGCGAGGGTGGATGCTGTTCAGTTCTTCTAGAAAACGGTCCAGATTTGTCCTTCCATGTGGCCATATTATGAATATGTCATCGACGTAGCGTTTCCAGAGGGTGGGCTTCGTGTCGATTCTCCTAAGGGCTTCTGTTTCAAAATATTTCAAAATAGATTGGCAATGACTGGTGATAGTGAGGAACCCATAGGTGCGCCATCCATTTGTCGGTAGTATTTGTCATCGTAGGAAAAATACGTGTTCTTAAGGCAGTGTTCGGATAGTTCGATGACGTGGTGTGAAAAATCTTCATTCATGGCAATCTGGTCTAAGGCCTCATCGACAGGTATGCTTGGATAGAGAGATTTAATATCCAGACCGGCAAGGATGTCATTTTCTCCTAGTTTAATTTCCTGTAGGATGCTGACTAGGTGGTCCGAGTTTTTCAGAAAGGAGTCTGCAGTTTCACTCGCTGGTTGCATAATTTGAGCCAGGTATTTTTCAAGTTGTTGGGTGGGTGAATCAACTGCACTTACTATGGGTCTTATCGGTGCTCCTTCTTTATGTATCTTTGGTAGACCGTATAGTTTGGGGCATCTGCTGGACTTCTCTCTTGGAATGACGCGTTTTTCCGTTTCAATATCAAGGTTTGCCTTCTTGATCTTGTCTTTGGTAGTTTTTTCGAGATAAGTTGTTGGATCCCTAGCAACTTGTTTATATGTGTTGTCCTGAAGGATTTCTGCCATCTTGTTTTTGTAGTCTTCTGTGTTCATAACAACTGTTATGTTCCCTTTATCTGCTGGAAGTATGGTGATGGTCTGATTGTTTTTGAGGTTGTTCAGGGCTTCTATTTCCGATCTCTTTACATTGGGTCTTGGTGGTTTACTAGTTCGGAGGACACGGGCTACCTCTTGTCTTATTATTTCGGCCCTTTTTCTGATTTTTGGTGTAGTGTTGCTTCGATGTTGGAAATAATGTTCTCATTTGGTATATTCTTTGGAGTGATTGCGTAGTTAAAACCCTTACTTAGAATTCGTTTTTCATCCTCGGACAGTTGGTAGCTTGAGATGTTATGTACCACCTTATCGATGTCTATTGGTTTCGTTTGTGGATGTGTCTTGTGTTGTAGTTGGGCAAATTTCTTCTTTTGCTTCTCGGTTTTTTGGTCTGTGTCGGTTTCTCTTCTCCATGATGAAGTTTTGTCGACGGTGTCCCAGAGTAGTGGGTGGAGTTGCATACTTAATTGTGAATGTAGCTCGTAGACGATTTTCTCCGTTTCTGCAAGTTGTCTTCGTTTTTCTCGGATCTGTTCTCGCAGAAGAGCTTTGATGGTTTTTCTTAAGATTGATTCTGTTTTTTTGGTTTTCAGGTGATATGACAATTTTGTGCAGGTTGGAAGTATGTTGTTATCTCGACATCTCATTAGAAAAGTAACAAAAACAGGTCAAAGACGACAAACCAAGAACACCCGGCAACAAGTCAACAAACCCAACAAAGCATGACAACCAATGAACCGGAACCAAGATACAATCTACGCAGCCGTATAAAAGGACATCCTAAGAACCAAAGCACTCATTCCAAGTCGAGCAGCCACCCAGGAAGCATCACTTGAAAATGCCAACTGAGATGTTGGCGAAACGTCGTGAAAATTCATCTACTGACAAACGGATTGCAAACCGAAAAAATACAAATGTACATTCCACCATCCGTGAAAATCTACGTTACAACATATAAATATATATATATATATATATATATATATATATATATATATATATATATATATATATATATATATATATATATATATATATATATATATATATATATATATATATATATATATATATATATATATATATATATATATATATATATATATATATATATATATATATATATATATTACATAATATATATATATATTTTATTTCATAAAATAAAATACTTTATTGGCAATTATATATATATGAACAAAAGTTTTACAAATTTTTTTACCTTTTTTCCAGCTGTCGGACTGAAAAAATGCGGCTTAAAATTTGTCGGACAACCATAGGATATTATTTTATAAATCATTTACAATCAATTTTACCAAAAATTACCCATGTGGTGATCGGTTTTTAATACCCTGTCATTTGGGCATTTTTCGAGCGGTAGACGTGAAAAAGTCGGACAAATTTTTGTCGGATAAGTTTAAATTCACATTTTTAACAAAATTTCCAGTAACTTAAGCTAAAAAAAAAGTTGTGGTCGTGACTTTTTAGAACCTTGGGAAATCGCCATAATATAGGGCTTTTTCGAGCGGAAAAGCGGAGGAATCGAGAAAAGTCGCAGAGGAAAAGTGTGGTAGACTCGTCGAAACGAAGTTCCTCACGAATTATAAAGATGTGGTAATCAACTTGCCAGGGGGGGCCTGTACTGTGGACTAATATTATTTCATTGCTGTTTTGCTTGGCTTAGGCTTCCTTTTTATTTTGTTCTATCCGCCCTTTTTTTATAACCCCATAATCCTCAATTTTTTTTAAAGACCTCTTACAAAAAATTTTTGATTGGCCAAAAAGTACTACTTAATACCTGAATACCACTTCTGCCAAATATTTTTATACGAAATTTTATAACAGAGCTAGGAGCATTTAACGTTCAAATATAAAGCAATGGTGCGAAAACGATCCCTACGTCACGAGCCGCAAGCCACAAATATTCACAATGTCTGGTCGACACAAGCCACCGCGACTAAGTTTTAATATTACATCCTGCATTGAGTGGAGTGAATTGAGTACCAAGCGGAGCTAATCCGGATATTAAAACATTTTGTATTTTCAATCAGTGGATAAGTGCCATTTTCATTTGTTTGTTTTAGAATTAGAATACTATAATCTCTTTATTTTCGTTTAACAAAAACAACTTAATAAACAATGTATTGCATTGGTTTAAAAAAAAGTCAGTAATCATTATAACTTACCACGTGTTTTTCTCAAATAATAATGAACAGATTTTTAAGCTTCAATCTATTTCTGCGAATTTCTTTGTGTTCATTGCGATTGATTGTGACGGTGTAATTACCCTTCAACATTTATTCGACCTTTATTATGTTGCATATTTAATGGGCTAATTGACTTTCTTCCTACAGTCTTCCACCTAAGCTTGTTTTTGGCTCTTTAGTTTCGTTTCTAAGCGACGCATATTAGTTATTGTAGATGTTCACTCCTACAGCTCTCAGCAAATTAAAGCTGGGGGCCTCAAAGCTCGGTATTTGCATCAATTCTGTTTTCTATTAGTGTTCCACTTTATTATCTAATTTCTCAAGTTTCTAAACCTAAATTACAAGACAAGCTCAGGGTTAGGCAAATATTCTTTTACAGGACATTAAATTCATATTAAATTGGGGCGCAAAAATCTTGTCCAGTTTAATACCTCCAAAACACAATTATGTCCGTTATCCAAGAAAAAAGTGGCTAATGCTCACTGGATTGGATTCCTCTTTCGAGCCAGAAGGTGTTTCTCCCTTTCTAATCTGTATACTCTGTATGTATCCCATATCAGATCCTCTTTAAAATATGGTTCCTATTTCTAGGGAATGGCGTCTTTCACAACTCTTTGCATACTTTTCATTTAAATAAAAGTTACGTCTTATTAGTAATCCCACCCTTACAGGAAAGCTTCCTTCTCTTGAACACGGACGGGACGGGCTGTAGTGGATCCATCGCTTTTTTATAGGTATTTTCACAGCTTTTGCTTCGAACCGTTGGCCAGTATAATTCCTCCCCTGGCAACTCCCAATAGAACAACACGTAGTGAGACTCTTTGTTCTTTCCTTTATTACTAGAGTGTCCAGCCAGACTGTGGCACCTGCTGCCCGCAGAAGTTTTTCCTTTTCCTCCAAATATCCTATTATTTGTGGCCCGTGCTAATAAAGTACCTCTTGCCATACTTAAGACACCCACGATATGTTAGTACTTAGGCCTCCAGCCTTCATGGAGATAAGTCCCAAGATAAAAGAAATAAACATTTTTAATAAAATAGGTTAAACCCCAAAAGTCACGTCTTTTATTTAGTAATTAAATTTATTTTTTTTCAAGAATGTAGGATTTTACATTCACATTGGTGCATAATAAGATAAATATGTTTTTATTGACGTACATTTTATAGTTAGTTTAAATTCTTAAGCCGCGTTTACACCAAAGTCTTCCACAGTTAAGGCAATTTTTTGCTTTTTCTACAAAATACGGCAACTTTTTGTATCTTTCACTTGTGGAGAGACAAATTTTTAGATTTTGGTTTCCCGCGGAGTGTCGGTTAAGGTCAAAGAAAGTTGATAACTAAAGGTAAAAGATCTGTTGCTATGCGCTTTGCGCAAGCAACTTGTAGAAAATTTGGGGAAAACTGAAGAACTACTGCTTAAACCTTTCGCGCCAATCCTTTGCCAACAAGTTTTCCACTTGTTGCTCTAAATTTAAGAAAAGCAACTTTAAGTTGACAACTTTTAGTTTTCTAGAAACAATCATTTGTCAACATTTAGTTGTCAACTTTGGTGTAAACATGCCTTTAGAAAAACTTTAATTATTTTTCACCTTTATGTCTCTTTAAGTTTTATATGTAAAAAACTAGCACGCAGAGTGTACTAAATATAATTACAGGTGTAGGGTGCATTAAGAGACATATTGTCCATTTTTTATATTATTGTAATAGAAAGTACAGGGGTATTGGCCACATTTTGACCAATAGGTAACTTTTTTAATTAAAGTTTTTAACATATGATTTAAGTGTAACAGTTGTAAGTCCTTTTGAAAAGCACCAGTAAAAATTAGTTTTGGATATACAGGGTTCCCCATTACGAAATGTCAGAACAATGTTACTTTTTTTAAACGGAACACCCTGTATATTATTGAATTTTTAGATTTTTCCGACAAATCTAAGTATTTTTTGTGTATAATATCCTATACCTATCTTCAACAGTTTCCGAGATATTCATAAGCAAAAATTGAATTTTTTTAATAATGTATTTAAATTTAATTAAACCAAACAACAAAGCCTACTAAAACAATAAATAAAAAGTTAAACAAATAGGCAAAGTGAAATAATTGAAAAGTATGAGTAAAGAAATGACAATTCCCACAACGAGCTCTTCGATTTCCTTTCAATAAAGATCGACAATATTATTTCCCAGTTTCCATTGGCCGAAGTAATCGTCCTCGGGAATTTTAATGTTCATAATAAAGATTGGCTAGGCTCTACAAAAACTGATACGCAAGGCAGAGCAGCAGAAAATTTCGCAATCAGCAACTCGCTCACCAATCTAATTATGGAACCTACCCACTTTCCTAGGGTTCCGACCCATAATTCTAACCCCCTAGATCTCTTCCTTACTTCCACCCCCGTATTATTATAAGTTGTTCCATAACACTATCAAAAATATACACCTTCGAAAATGTATCCTTATTAAGTACTTAAAACTATTTTGTAAAGATCTGGCATAGTTAAGGTCTCAAAAAACTGGATATTCATGAAATAAAGTGAAAAAGAATACATTAGAAAGAAATGATACCATGCTGTTTTGTCCAAGATTTGCTCCTTGAATAAGCAATGTTGCCAGATGTTTTCTAATAATTTGTTATTATTGAAATTTTTTCCCATTTACCAGAAATATAGTTTTTTATGGAAAAAACTAACCAGAACTAGCAAACAAGAACTTCCAAACTATTACCTAGTTCTGGTTAGTTCCTGGTTAGTTCCTGGTTATACTTCACATATTTTGAGGCCACTGAACGCATGTCGCCACGAACCGTCTGGCACTACAACTCGGCCGACTGGGATGGTCTGAGAGATTTCTTTGCCAGCTACCCTTGGGATCCGGCCTGCTTTTCTACTCATGATCCTCCCGAAATATGTAAACAAATTACCGAAACAATTCAACAAGGCATTGAGACCTATATTCCCCACACTAAAAAGAACTCCATAACTTCAAATCACAAACCGTGGTTTTCTAAATCCTGTGACAAAGCCAGACTTTTAAAAATTCAAGCCCACAAAAAGTTTCTCCAAAACCCCCGCTGCCCAGTCCCGAAAATCGACAAGTTAGCATCGAAGCAAGAAATCAGTATAATTAGACCATCTCTGAAGCAAAAGACCGTTTTAACAATCGGATACAAGGTCAAGTTCTCTCTTCTCGAATGGCAGTAAGGCTTTCTGGTCCTTTGCCAAAAATATTTGTCAAAACTTTTGCACAAATTCTTTTCCACCCCTAATCTCTGAAGATGGAATTGTCTCTACCTCCAAAGGAAAAACCGAACTTTTTGCCAAACAATTTGCTACCAATTCTACGTTTGATCTTCCTATTAATCTTCCTCTTCCAACGGTTGTCCCTGTTTCTCATGAAATGTCCGATACAATTTTTAAAGTCAAACAGATCAAGCGTATTCTTTCTTCTCTTAAAACAAAAAATCGTCTGGGCTGGATGGCATACCAGCAATCGTCCTAAAAAAATGTGCTCCCGAGCTTGTACCCATCCTAACTCGCCTCTTTCAAATCTCTTACGACACGGGCATTTTCCCGGAGAGTTGGAAAGCACGTGTGTAACCTGTCCCCGAAAAAGGGTCCAAAGCTCTCCCTTCTAACTATAGACCTATATCTCTTCTTTCAGTTGTGTGCATAGTAATGGAAAAATTCATTAATTCCCAAATCTTAAAGTATCTGGAAAAACATAAGATCTTACATGATAGACAATATTGATTCCGTCACAGTAGATCCACAGCTGATCTTCTTTCCTTTGTCTCACACAACTGAAACAAGTCTCTTGAGTTTCTTGGTGAATACCAGATCGTTGCTCTTGACATATCCAAAGCTTTCGATCAGGTCTGGCATGATGGGCTTCTTAACAAGCTTCGTTCTTACGGTCTTCTACCCAAGCTTTGCTCTTGGCTTTCCAGTTTCCTTTCTAATCGACGTATATCAGTTAGTGTAGATGGTCATTCCTCCAGCTTCTACCAAATTAATGCTGGTGTGCCCCAGGGCTCAGTGCTGGCACCTACGCTGTTTCTTCTACACATAAACGATCTTCTCTCTTCCACAATCAATCCAATTCATAGTTTTGCTGACGATAGTCATCATCTCTTACATATGAGCGGCCAAGTTCTGCAAAACAAAGAGTCCTTGAATCTTGTCGGCGTTACTTTTGAGAATAACGTCAACTGGCACAAACACATTACATCCATAGCGTCGGCAGCTTAAGAAAAGCTTGGATTTCTCTTTTTTCTCTTCAGAATATATTTCTCTCCTTTCAATCTGTACACTCTGTATGTATCCCAAATCAGACCCTCTTTAAAATATTGTTCTCATGTCTGGGGAATGGCGTCCTCTACAACACTAAGCATTCTGGACTCCATTCAAAAAAAAAGCCGTTCATCTTATTAATGATCCAACGCTCACAGAAAGGCTTCATCTTCTTGCCCACCGTCGAGCTGTGGGGGATCTGTCGCTCTTCTATAGGTATTTTCACGGCTTCTGCTCAGAGGAATTGGCCAGTATAATTCCTTCTCTGGCAGCTCCCAACCGAGCAACACGTAGTGCAACTTTTATGCATCCTTTTACAGTTCAGTTAGAGAGGCCCCGAACTTCTCGCTTCCTTCGTTCCTTCATCCCTAGGGTGTCAAGACTATGGAACCTGCTGCCCGCAGAAGTTTTTCCTTCTCCTCCCAATCTCCAAAAATTTAAGTCTCGTGTAATCAAACTCCCTCTCGCCACACTAAAGACACCCACGGTACGTTAGTACGTAGGCATCAGCCTTCGCGGACTGTCCCAAGATAAAAAAAAAACTAGTCGGTTAGTAAGTGCTCAAAATGGCCTGCATATTCTTGAACGCAAAGGCGGTAATATTTTTCTGCACTGCATCGCTTACCATAAGTAAATAGTTTTTTATAGCATTATTTGAGATCATGCGTCCTGCAAGACTTCGATGTTTGAAAATGTAGGACTGTTGTCAAAGAGACTGCCCTTAATCGTACCCCAAAAAAATATGTCCATTAAAGTAAGGTCTGGGCTGTTTGGTGGCCATTTAATGTTTTCATATCTTTCTATCCATCCAGGATATTTAATGTTCAAATAATTCGTTATATTTTAAATGTTATTTTAAAAGCTACTCAGATTATTCATTGCAACCTTCGAGCAAATACTACTAGAGGAAGTCTTGCAACTAACCACAACTAACCACAACTAACCAAATAATACGTGACTTTGCAAAACTGTATGATTTTAAATTGACCTATTGTTCAGTAGCGCACCCTAAGTCAAACGACTCTTTTGAACACTTTCATGCGAAATTTTAGAATTTTTAAATTAGAAAATCCTGACAATGACCTTTTAAACATTTAACCATACGCCGTAAATATACCTTTTCTACAAATGTGTTGAAAATTTAATTTTTAACACTATCTAGATACCTTTAAAATGTTACTTTAAAGCACTAGTTCACGCATTCTCCCTAGTTGAGGTGTATTAAACAGAAAAAACCGCATTATCAGTCGACGTTAAGGCACGATCTGCAGCTCTTGTTTTCACTGTAAGAAGTTTTCTGGCAATAGAGTTCTTATTTTCCAAGAAATTTCGATGTATCCCTCAGCAACGGTGGAGGATTTCCAACCCCCCATGTCTCTTAATTGTCGTCAAATTTTCTTCAGCGCAGCATCGGCAAGTAAACTCGCTGAAGAAAGTTGAAAACAATGCCCCGTATAGAGGATCGGATTTGAAAGCTGCACAAATCTTGCTATATCAGCAGGGATTTTTCCAAAAATGGACAAATTGGAATTAAATCCCAACGGGATTTTTGGTACATTTACCCTTTGCGTATTTTAGGAAAAGTCTTTGATGTCCTACATTTACTGGACGAAGAGCCATATATACTTTTGATAATAATCCAAATAAAATTTTTCAACGATAGTGAGATTTCGTGATACTTGGTTTTAGTATCTCGTATATGAATTATTAATAAAGTGTCCATATCTTCCAAGTCGTCAAGAGTCAACTGACAAAGCTCCTTCCTGCGACAGGTACAAAAATTCCCAAAATGGTAACTACTTTCATCAGAAGGTATTCAAATTCAAGTCAAATTGCGCTTTGCTCAAAATCTTTGTTTTTTCGCCTAGTTTCCCTCTCCCTAATGCTTTAAATAAGCGATAATCTTAAAAAATTACTGATATCCACGTTATTGTTTATGCGTAGCATAGCTTTGCTCATTGAATAAGTCGACCATAACGATGATGCTTTTCAAATCATCGCTTTTTCCTTAAAATTACGCAAGGAATATATATTCGGTATGTTTTCCAGTAACACCTTTTTCCTTACACCAATTCATAAACTTATTGTAGGCAAAATTATATTATATACGAGATTTCCTGGGCAGTAAATCCAGCGATGCTCTACTGGCCGCTTCATCTATCTCTTTAAATGGATCGATTCAACCAATACTTTCTCCTACATTTTCTTCCATTTCAAGTTGATTTTAAGTAAAAACTAAAATAAGCTTAAACTGACACGATGTATCAAATTTAAAGTAAACATGCCAACTTCAATAATTTTTATATACGATGCTATTTAAAACTATAAGGATTTTTTGGCGACATACCGTTTTTAACTACTGGTTGATAGCAGTTCATTCCCCCACCATTCTAACCGTGCTTAACCCGCTTATTCTCGCAAAAACGAAACGGTTTACGTATGTCATGCTTGTATCAACTTACCTACTAATCGTTTAATACACTTTTAAGTTTAAATTCAAATGTAAGGTCTTTAAAAAGTTAAGAAATTAGTTTAAAAGATAATATATAAACCAAATTTTCCATTCAATAAAATATTCGCTTTCAGCTGTAACAAGCAAATCTTTTCCTCTATGATTTAAATTTAATTGCACTAATTTATCTATTTGGGATTTAACTGATTAAATCGAAAAGTCTGCAATCCAAATAGTCGTTAAACCATAGCAAAAAAAACATTAGAAGAACCAAAACAGTAGAAGAGCCGCGAATCCTCCATTATTTTAATTTGACACTTGACATAACCATTATGGACGCTGCTTCCGACTAGTGGCGAGAGCGGTGGATACTGGTTACAAAGTAATGACGCAGATACTGACTACATAACACCTTCCCTTACGTTACCGCTTCTCGCCAAATTGAAGAGGTATGTAAAGGCCCCCACAGACTACGGTTATTTTCATTCATTCGTATCGCGGCGATACAGAATGGCGTGTTGAATCGTCGAACTGTTTTGCCCACACATTACAGGTAATTTGGACCTTTTTTTGTGCTTTCTACGGTTACGTCATGAAGAGAAAGTATTTTAAATAAAAATAACAAGTATGAACATGTGCCGCCGTTCACTTATGCAAAAAAAAATCCGTCAATTTTAAATAAAATCCCTTCAATCTATCAGTAGGAATGCCACAAGTCGAACCGTCGTTCCAAAAATCAATCGCCGGCAGATATTTTTTTCGACGATACGGCACGACGGTTTTGCCCCACAGACATCAGTTTTTGGCATATTTTACACGCCGTTTTGTATCGCGGCGATACGAATGGATGAAAATTACCGTAGTCTGTGGGGGCCTTAAGGGGTAGATTGTAGGGATTTTATTTAAAATTGACGGATTTTTTTGCATAAGTGAAGCCAAGGGAACAGCGACACATGTTTATACTTGTTATTTTTATTTAAAATGCTTTCTCTTCATGATAACGTAGAACAACAAAAAACGGTCCAAATTACCTGTAATGTGTGGGCAAAACAGACGATTCAACACGCCGTTCTGTATCGCCGCGATACGAATGGATGAAAATAACCGTAGTCTGTGGGGGCCTTTAATTGTCCTAACAATTTTCAACGCGGTATCTCGCCAAAATTTGTTTTATATCTTCCAATTTTTGAATAATTTAATTATTAACTGCATTATTGCGTTTAAAGAAAAAAAATTTATGATATTTGAGTTAAAAGTAGGTTTTAAGGGACTCATGTTAGTTGCAGAACTCGCCTCGCTCATTCTGCAACCTTTCACATTCGTGCCTTAAAATTGTACTTTTAACATTTATATCATAAATAACTATAAAATAATAATAAATAAGATTGTGATGACTTTGACGCGTCAGAACACAGAACACATTTGACCACCCTAAAGGTAGATTTACATTTGTCAATAGCGGTTTGTGCGTTTATTATGGTAATGTTTATACTAGTTGCGCACAATGTGTTTTAATAGCTTCTGCCGTAATGCATTAAAAACAATTCCGGTTGGCGTCAGAACGGCGGGGATAAAGGGGCGTCAGACAAGTGTGTACTGTGTTCTGACGCGTCAAGCTCCTCAGAACAGTATAAACGTATGAACTTTTCTAGAGATGCGGCTGTATTAAAACACCTTTAGTTGTAGTAACAGTTAGCTAAATTAAAAGAAAAATTATTTGGCTTTTCTCCAGAATAAAGATGTTTATATATTATTTTAAAAAATTATACTTTTTTTAGAGATTATTATGGAGAGCTAGTCTGCTCTCGCAATAATAGTAACAAAAAACTTGAAAAGACATAAAAAGGTTTAATTCTTTATAAAATTGAATTGTTTTAAGTACTATAATAAAATAATTATTTTTATGAAATTATATAAAAATAGAAAATATACTTACTTGAAAACATTGGCAACGCGTTATAAGATATATATGTTATTTCAAACTTATTGGTTATCGACGGACGGGTGTAGCACATAAATTATTTGATTATATTACTTAAAACAGAAAATAAACTAAAAAATTGTGTTTTATTAATTGACATTGACTTCTGACATGACTTTAAAAAAAATAGTTACTGGTAAAGGTACACGTGTAGGTACCTTTAATATTTTTTTTTTTTTTTTTAAATATTAAAGGTACCTACACGTGTACCTTTACCAGTAACAATTTTTTTTTTTAAAGTCATGTCAGAAGTCAATGTCAATTAATAAAACACAATTTTTTAGTTTCTTTTCTGTTTTAAGTAATATAATCAAATAATTTATGTGCTACACCCGTCCGTCGATAACCAATAAGTTTGAAATAACATATATATCTTATAACGCGTTGCCAATGTTTTCAAGTAAGTATATTTTCTATTTTTATATAATTTCATAAAAATAATTATTTTATTATAGTACTTAAAACAATTCAATTTTATAAAGAATTAAACCTTTTTATGTCTTTTCACGTTTTTTGTTACTATTATTGCGAGAGCAGACTAGCTCTCCATAATAATCTCTAAAAAAAGTATAATTTTTTAAAATAATATATAAACATCTTTTTTCTGGAGAAAAGCCAAATAATTTTTCTTTTAATTTGATACTCCCAGAAATCAATATAAACTATAAAAAACAGTTAGCTAGTTTCTGTTTACTTATTAATTCTTAACGATCTAACCGACCCCAAAAAAAGTTCGGCGTCGATTTTTGCGCAATTTCTAGAAAATATAGAACATGTTTAATTTTTAATTGCGAAAGCTCTAGTTGAAGTTACTGAACGTGTAATACAAAAAGTAATTATTGTGTACAGTTTCGGTACAATTATGGCAATAATTTTCTAAATAATTCTTGTATGTGTAAACGGTTCACATCGTCAGTAGCTTAAAATAAAACAACTCTAGCCGTATTGTTAAATTTAATTTTATTAGTTCTGGTCACATAAAAAATGGATGTACAAAAAAGGTAACATCACCTCATGCTTGCCCTAAACTTATTGCACAAAATAAATGTTTATTTGTGGTCATACCATACATATTAATATCACTCGAAAAATAGAAGCCTGATGCCAGTCTAAGTTTCGATATCTGTCTCATATCAAGCGCAATATTCTGCGTCATTTTATAAATACCCTAAAATAAATAAAAAATTCTTTAATATATATATATATATATATATATTAATATATATATATATATATATATATATATATATATATATATATATATATATATATATATATATATATATATATATATATATATATATATATATATATATATATATATATATATATATAAGGTGCTAGCTTTCAAGTTTAATCACAGATGTTTTAACCCAATCATATTGTCAAGACAATGAATATTATATCCCAGACTCATTTCACTTCGCAGAATTTATGAATAAATTTCAACTTCCTATGAATTATGTGTTGATTATCCTCGACGTGGTCTCTCTTTACAGTAACATACCTCACAATCTCGTAAAGCAGAGTATTGAATAAAAATGGCATATTATTTCCTAATGCACTACGATTCCAAAACAACAATTTTTTGAAATCGTGGAGTTTATCTTTAAAACTACATATTGTCAATTTAACTTGGCACTCCTATGGGTGCAACACTATCACCAATTTTGGCTCAGTATGTAATGGACAATCTTTTAAACGTATGTATTCCTAAATTATACCTATAGACAAGAAACACGAAATCTTAAATGTGCTCAACTCTTACAACCAACACATACAATTCACTATTGAGGAACAACAAGAGAACAGTGTACCATTTTTGGACACTAAACTTAATTGTACGGACACTAATTAAGTGATTTTAGATTGGTATGTCAAACTTACTTACTCTGGAAGATATGTGAACTACAATTCATACCATATAGAAAAAATAAAAATCAACTTGTTTTTAGCACTAAAGTCCAGAATTAACAAAATGTGTAATTAATCTTTCAAACAAAAAAATGTGGACAAACTAGTTTATAATACACTTTTAGAAAATTTATTTAAAAAAAAACTTTTACAAAAACTAATCTATAACACAAGACAGACCATTGCACCACAAAATCCAATAGTTGGTGATATTACTCCAGATATCTCTGCATTTGACTCTAACAATAAATTGTTATATTATTATGCTCTTTCAGCGATCGACAATGTTACTACAAAAATCATAAAAGCTTTAAACAATAAAAATCACACAAAGATTTATCAAAAAAGTTTTAAATCTGTTCACTAGTCTAGAAGACTTTAACTACACAGAAATCTGGTGTGCCATATAATATTCCTTGTTCTTCGTGGAACCAAGTGTACAAAGGACAAACTGCTAGAGTTTTAAAAGATAGGTTAACCTGACATAAGAGTGATTGCAGACTACAGAAACGATCTTGTGCTCTTGCTGAACATGTCCTGGACACAGGGCATAAACCTGACTATTCTGCCGTAACAATTTTACACACTGAAAACAACCTCACAAAAAGATTGTTCTTGGAAATGGCCGAAACACACTTATCTAATAATTGTGTCAACAAAAAAAGAGACATGGCTGAACTTAACGCAGTGTACTCATATATTATTACTGTTGACGTCAATCGAAGGAATCAATCTACAGCGTCTGTTTCTTCACTTGTTAACTTATATAGACATATTGCAAACACCCAAAATTCCTTTTTTTTTTAAGTAAATATCAAGTTCGTAATCTTTTTAGTAGTCTTGCTGTTCTTTTTAAATAATAAATTTGCAGAATGTCTAATAAAAACCCTCTCACCCTCTTAAAAATAAATTAATTTTCACTTATGGGGTGGGTTTCTTTCTGGTGGTAGGGGAGAGATCCGCGCTCATTACTCCATATAGTGAGAGGGTGACATCCTTTTTGTGACAGGACTTAGGCGTTGACGTTTGAAGCTAGAGACACCTATCTGCATTACACAGAAGTAAGAAATGAAAAATTCCCTTTGTGGAGCAATTGCAAACTATGTATTGATTTTATTTTTCTTTTTTCTTTATCTGTTTTTCGATAAAAAAAATCATCATTTTGTCAATTTGAGGTTAGGGTATACCACCTTTACAAGTCAATATGTAAACAATCAAGTGTTTTTTAATTGTTAATTATTAAGTGTAATTCCGCTGTTCTTTAACTATGCAATATTAACTTCATTATAACACTCACTTTACACCCAAGGTTATAAACTATAAATTGTGACTATGAACTTATAAAATTTTTAACTATGTACTCTGTTTTGTAGCCCTGAAGAAGAGAATAAATAATTTTACTTCTAATTTAGCCATAATATGACTGATACCCCAAAATTTTGCACCAACAAAAAAATATTCCACATAGTTGCTTAGAGTTAAAAATGTGATTTGCTATTTAATACATACAGGGTGCTCCAGTATCAAAGAAATAAACATGTTTATGCCAAGTAATATGTTAATTTCATAATATATTTGTATATATTTTCAGAATGTTTACTTTCTGCCAGTTTCTTGTGCTTCAAGTCAAAAAAGCGAGCTAATTATATCTGGTAATGTAAATGTAAATGATGTAGATATACATACATTTACCGAAGGTTTAAGTAAAGTTTACCAAAAGCATAAAATAAGTTGACTTGCGATTTAACGCCAAGGAAAAGTTTATTTGGCGAATTTAAATTAAAATAATTTGGTTTATTACCCCACATATCAGGGACGGATGGGCGCTAAAATTATTACCGGGCATTTGGAGTGATGCGGCGCCAAAAAAGTTTTGTCTTTACCCCCCTTCAATACACACATATGAATTAATTTTTTTTTTTGTTTTTGATAAAGTATATTTATATTACTGTGAACACTAAAATTTTTTAAAGATACATAAGTAATAATTAATTTAAAGTAGCAATATTTTTTTAAATAGTTTAGAATTTTGTACAGCGCAGTCGATTATCTCTTCAACATTGAGATGATGAAGGATTTCTTTTTTAACCGCCATGAGCATAAAGCTGGATAAAAGTTCTTGACGTAAAGTAGTTCGTAGAAAATTTGTGATGTATTTCAGTTTTGAAAAACGGCGTTCACAGGCCACTTGAGTGATGGACTGGTACATTTTTGAAGACGAATTTCATCGTCTTGTTCTTCATGAACTCCATCGTTATCTTTGATTTCCTCTTCGTCTTCGCTTTTAGAATTGTCTGGAAATTCTTCGTTATCATTGTCTTCAGCTTCGAAGCAATTCTTCAAATTTGGCCAGTCCTCAGCAAAGTGGATTAATTATTTTCTCAAACGTTCTACGGTAGCTTTTTCGTTTATTTTTATTAACAATTTGCTGAGCTGATCAAAAGCATTTATTGATATTGTTTTTTCGATGACTTCGTCGAAATTTTTAGGATTTAGGTATGCAAAAATTCGATTGTTGGCTTCATTAAATCTTGCCTTAATACGCATCACCGTGTCCAGGATATTTTTATAAGTATTAATTCTGTATTTATTAAGAACGCTCAGCTCTTCCTGGTCAGAATTAGAACCTGATTTGTCCGATCTTTTTTTTTTCTTTTCTTTTGGCCTTTGACCGGTAACTCCTCTTTGACATTGGCTTCAATACCTTTTTCTTCCATTATTAAGTTCATTTTTGTCACGAAATTGTCTGCTGCAGACTTTACTCGGTCAAAATTGCGTGAAAAAGATACTACTATATTTTTAAAATGCTTTACTAAATCAATAAATTTAAAAAAATCAATTCCTAAATTTTGCAAGGATTTAGATAAAAGAGTCGATATTTCAAAAATTTAATTTTGAAACAACTTATCAAAAGAAATTGTTTTTAAGTCAGCTGCATTCCAGTTAAACAGTGATTATTACTTCTAATTTATTATTATTTTTTGTATTTAGCCGTGTGGTATGCTTTAAGGCTTGGGAGGGTCCCTTAAAGCAATTTTACAAGAGCCCACCGGGAAACTTCCGGTATTCCGGTGGACTAGCACGTGGCTGCCTGCAGTCGTCTAATACTAGATTTTTAATAAACATCGATTCAGTTTCAAATTCAAATTACTATATTTTATTCGCTAGTTCAGCTCACATTAAAAATTTACGTTAAAATCAACAAATTTATATCGAAATAAATCAAGTAAAACACGTTCTATTGGTTAGGTAGTAAACATTTTCCAGTTTAACTGGTTAACATTATCAAAGGCGCCGCGGGCCGACCTTAGTTCAAGGTTATCCGTCGCCGCTCTAGCATGTTAGTGTGCTGCGCAAAACTATTGGCGCGCTCCAGTTAAAAAAAAAATCAGTGTAGCGTCTTATCTGCACGTTTTTTGACTGTCACTGCAGGCAGCTTGCATACGCTTATTTATTTTTTAATTTTTTTAATTATTATGTAAAAAATATTTTTTTCTTTTCAACGTACCGGCGCTGCAGTATCGAAATCGCGGCGGCGCACCGGGCATTTGCCCGGCTTGCCCTATGGCCCATCCGCCACTGCCACATATACAGGGTTATTCGGAAACAAATAAATATTTTCTTAGGTTTGTTCCCAGCATAACCTAAATACATGACATAAATAGGTAAATAGTTTTAAAATCTGTACATTATTTTAACAATTTTAACGGTTTTCTAGCAGAGTTATAAGAAAATCATTGTACCCATAAGTAGAACATTTACAGGGTAAATTATATAAATGGCTGTATTCTAGGTGGTTTCATTTTATTTTAAAATAAGGTGTTTCGCAGAAATCTAAAATAACTAATACGAAAGCTAATCATACAATGGACAGTTTCTAACGAAAAAAATTATTATCATTAACTAACTGCTTAGGTACCAACAGCAGTGAAAACATACTAACTAATAAGAAATACTAAAAATTAAATAAATCAAAATTAAACAATTAAACAAATCAAATCAATTAAATAACAAGTAAAATTGCTTTCTTAATACAAAACTTTTTGGGTAATTAATCGATTTTTACTTTTTTCTAATATTGGCTAAAAGGCCGTAACATAGAAAAACATGTCTGACGTTGTTTTGACATTAATCTATTACTTTAGAGCAGTTGTTTTGATAATAGCCGCCGTAGCCTACTTATATTACAGACCCACATATACAGAGAAATCATAATAATTGGTGTTTAGGCTATTGCAGATACTTCAAACATAAAAATATGGAAAATTAAAGAGACAAAGTTAAAAAATGATATAATTTACTAATTTTTAAGCCAATTATCATATAAATTAATAAATAATTTAATGAACAATATGAAATTATTTATAAGTAATTTAACACCAGCAATTTTTTGCGCAGCAAACAATTTTAAAACGACTTATCCTAAAAATATAGGTAAATACAGGAGACATGGTGAATGAAACTACCTAGATACTTCACCCTGTAGGTGTACACGAAAATTGTTCTAGTAATGGATAGCCTAATTTTATTTTACCTTTGATAAAAAATTCCCAGAAAATGTGCAGATTTTAAAACTATGTACCTCTTTACATGTCACAAAATATCTTTTGGGAACAATTAAAAAAATCTTATTTTAAATATCCCTGTATATTTGGAACAATAAATCAAAATATTTTGACTTAATTTACCTTAATAAACTGTCAGAAATGTATAAATTCTGAAAACATAATTAAGTATATCACGATATTAATATTTTAGTTGGCATAATCCATATTATTTATTGAATGGTGAACCACCCTGTATGTATTAAATGTTAAATCAAGTTATTTTAACTCTAAAAAAATATATAAAATATTATTTCGTTGGAATTGGACGAAAATTCACTTTTTTTTTTCGAGTTTATATAGGAATTATTAAACAGTTAAGCTTCAACTTCTCAGTAATTTTTTAGGCCACCCTATAGGCTTGCACAAAAATGTCCCATCTAAAAGATGTTTTTATTGACCTAAAGAACAACATACTAAAATTTGAAAAAAATCGTTTAAGAGCCAGAATCCCATGTTAAGTGTGCCATGCCCTTTAAATCAACTGGATTGGTGGAAAATTTATTTAAAAAACCTCACAATCCTATATAACATAGTAAAGAAGTCCAATTAAATGTGTGCTTAGATGTTGTGGAATATGGCCAAACTAGTTAAATAATAATTTAAACCTTATAAACCTAAATATATAAATACTCTTAAGGAACGAGATTTTGACATATGTTGGGGATTCTCTTTTTGGTACCAGGGGAAAAAGAAGAAGATGTGTCTTTTCCCTTTCACGTTTTATGGACCGACGAGGCCACTTTCACTTCAAACGGCGTTGTAAGCTCTTAAAATTGTAGGTGGTGGGCTCAAGAAAATCCAAATTTTATAGTAAAATGCAGGGACCAGTATTCCTTTAAAACAAATGTATGGTGCGATGTTTTAAACGATCAAGTTGTTGGTCCTAAGTTTTTTAGAGGTAATTTAAATTCTGAAGAATACCTACGCTTCCTTAACACCGAGATCCTTAAAATTTTGGACAATATGCCTATTAAAATAAGGCATAATTTATGGTACCAGTGTGACGGTGCTCCCAACCATAAAACAAGACAGGTTCAAGAACGCCTCTTGGAAATATTTAGGGGCAAAGTAATTGGGCGTAATATGGAGAAATACTGGCCGGCTAGGTCTCCGGATTTAACCCCACTTGATTTTTTCTTGCGGGGTTACCTAAAACAAAAAAGTTTACAAAGACCTTTCCGTAGTGTTGATCATTTGAAAACTATGATTTGAAACTGCATTTTAGAAATAAGGCCCCTTAGTATCAGAAAGTCCATTAAAGATGAGTCAAGAAGAACAATTATTTGTATTGAACGCAATGGTAAGCACACAGAAATGTAATTTTAAATTTTAAGTTTTGAATTGTTTTTTATTTAATATTCAAATAGCAAAAATAGTTTGTTATTAATTAAAAAGGTGGAATTTTAAATGGGTTTAATTAAAATATGATTTTTTTATTAGAAAATTTGACTCTTTTCAATTAAACTATCGTCTTAATATCAATGTGTATTACTTTTAGACACAAACTACGTTTTAAAAAATAGTTATTTTACAAAGCTACCTTATACAGGGTTAAAAACAAATAAACTTTGCATTATAGCCCAGTAAATAAGCCGGAAAATGTGGAAAAGTTGATAACAAGTTTCGATTTAATTTTTTTTTGTTTTTACGTGTTCTGTAGACCCTTGGGAACATTCATCATCACTAACATCTGCCTTGCAATGGAAAATGAAAAAATTAGGGTAGTTTTCCCACCCCCAAATAATCTCCACTAGTAAAAGTGATGAAAAATTTTTAAAATTTAAAATTTCACCTTGGAAATCTCCTCTCGGGGGTTTTTGGGGCCGCTGATTACGAAACTCAAAATCAAAAATCGTGTAAGGGTAGTTGAACCCCATCAAAAGCGCCCCTAGGTATTACAGACACTTTTTTCATGTGTTTAATAATTATTGAATTATGCGTTCTAACATAAAACAAATTACCAACATCGTATAATTAACTATCTGCTCTTTGCTTTCTTTTATGGGAAAACATATTAGCTGCTTACCAACAGAACGATTTCCTAAAAAAACTAACTAAGTTAATTAATTGCTCCCCTCTTTATTATTTTTCTGTTTATATTTGGTTCTTTGGAAACGCTTGAAAAACGATAATATATATATATATATATATATATATATATATATATATATATATATATATATATATATATATATATATATATATATATATATATATATATATATATATATATATATATATATATATATATATATATATATATATATATATATATATATATATATATATATATATATATATATATATATATATATATATATATATATATAATATATATATATATATATTATATATATATATATATATATATATTATATATAATATATATATATATATTATATATATATATATATATATATATACAGGGTACGATTATTCCGGTACTTCCGGAGATATCCGGAAAAACCGAAATTTGCTGATTTCGTTTATTTTTTCTGACGTTATTTAAAGAGATATGAAAAAACAAAAGACACTTTCTCATGGCTACTTCTTAAGCTCTACAAAACAGCGTTGAGAGATTTTCCGTACGACGTTTCGTTTTCGTTAGACCATCATCAACTTTATTTTTTAAATACTGACCTAGGTTTTTATTTTATTTTTGAACCTCTTATTATCCCAATTACAAAAATGTATAACACATAATATTTATTAACAAATATGGAACGCCCCTATAAGAAGTTATGTGCGTTCCTTGTCTTACTCATTGTCTCTTATGGAAAATATGTTTATTTAACAGAAAAATATTAAGTGTTATACATCATTGTAATTGGGATTATAATTGCTTCAAAAAATGCAATAAACAATTGAGTGCCGCATTTAAAAATAAAGTTGATGATGGTTTAAGAAAATGAAACGTCGTACGAAAATCTCTCAACGCTGTTTTGCAAGCTAAGAAGTGGCCATGGAAAGTGTCTTTTGTTTTTCATATCTCTTTAAATAACGCCATAAAATAAAAACGAAATCAGCAAATTTCGGTTTTTTCCGGATATCTCCGGAAGTACTCGGAATTTTAAAACTTCCTAATCGGCATGTTGTTAGGCACCTAAATGCGCAACTGTGGCACCCTGTATATATACAGGGGTCAGGTATAAATTGGGAAAATAAGAGGTTCAAAAAAATTAAATAAAAAACCCAGGTCCGTATTTAAAAAAATAAAGTTGATGATGGTCTAACGAAAACGAAACGTCGTACGGAAAATATCTCAACGCTGTTCTGTAGAGCTTAAGAAGTAGCCATGAGAAAGTGTCTTTTGTTTTTCCATATCTTTTAAATAACGTCAGAAAAAAATAAAAACAAAATCAGCAAATTTTGGTTTTTTCCGGATATCTCCGGAAGTACTCGGAATTTTACAACTTTCCAATCGGCATGTTGTTAGGCACCTAAATGCGCAACTTTGCCATAATTTAACCGACTTCGTATCTCTTACGGTTTCGAGATCCCCATGCATGCACTCGAATCTGTGGCACCCTGTTTATATATATATATATATATATATATATATATATATATATATATATATATATATATATATATATATATATATATATATATATATATATATATATATAATATATATATATAATTATATATATTTATATATATATATATATATATATATATTATATTAAATATTAAATATTATAAATACAAGGCACATACATTTGTTTTAAAGGAATAATGGTCCCGGCATTCTATTATCAAATTTGGATTTTCTTTAGCCCACCACCTACAGTTTTGAGAGCTTACAACGCCGTTTGAAGTGAGAGTGGCCTCGTCGGTCCATAAAACGTGAAAGGGAAAGGACACATCTTCTTCTTTTTCCCCCTTGCACCAAAAAGAGAATCCCAAACGTATGTCAAAATCTCGTTCCTTAAGGGTATTTATAAATTTAGTTTATAAGGTTTAAATTCATTTTTATGCAAAATCTTCCTTACACTTTCTCTTTGCACATTAGTTCTGCAAGATACATGTCTAATGCTAGTTTGGCCATGTTCCACAACATCTAAGCACACATTTAATTGGACTTCTTTATTATTTTTTATAGGATTGTGAGGTTTTTTAAATGAATTGTCCACCAATCCAGTTGATTTAAATTTCGTTATAATCCTACTCACAGTAGACTGTGACATTGTTATGTAGACATTTTTGATTGGATGCCTTTCATTAAAAATATTGGCTGCTACACGATGACTTGTGTTTTCACCACATATTAATACAATTTAATTTTTTTTCTGTGAAGTTAACATTTTTTATATATAATATGCAGTATTAATGAAAAGTCACTATGACAAACAAAAAGCGATTTATCATAATTAAAACAAGGATTTGTTGATCTTTTTTTATCATTTATTTTACGGCCAACTTGTTTTTGGTGCATCAGCGTAAGGTATAATACTAATTAATTTTTTGGAAACTGCACTTAAATAATAAAATACTATTTTGACTTATTTTCTAACATAGCTTCATAACAAATTTTAATAAAGGGGTTTTAAATTAAATCGTTGAAACTATATAAACTTTACGTAAAGTTAAACAAAAATTTATTGTCCACCAAATGCAAACTTTACTGATGACACTGTGTACCTGTTTGCCCTAATTAAAATGTCTATTACTTTTAGACACAAACTACGTTTTCAAAAATAATCATTTTATAAAGTTACCTTATACAGGGTCAAAAACAAATAAACTTTGCATCAGACCAAATTTTAATAGCCCTATTTGGATTTTGTAGAACAGCACACATTTAATATGGCGCAACTTTAAAGAACATGTGTCTGGAATAAAGCATTCTCAAAACTAAGTAGTTTTATGTAGGTTGCGTTGAGTCTTAATTTGCAACAGTGGTGCAATTTACAAAAAATTGGGCAAAAAACCTTAATTGTCTTATACAGCTGAAATTTTGCATATGGGCTAAAAATTGTATTTAGAAAAACTTTTTCCAATAACGTCTTTTCGATATTTTAAGAAATAACCCCACTCTTGAATTTATTTTGGAAAAAAAAATAAAATTTGACAGATAATGCGAATCACGAAACTATTATTTTGCAAAATTTTGAGGTATCAGTCTTATTAGGGCTAAATTAGAAGTAAAACTCTATTTTACTACTTCCGAGCTTTCAAAAATTATTTATTGTCTTCTTCGGGGCTGCAAAACAGAGTACAAGGTTAAACATTTTACAAGTTCATAGTAACAATTTATAGTTTAATACCTTGGGTGTAAAGTGAGTGTAATAATGAAGTTAATATTGCATACTTAAAGAACATCGGAATTACACTTATGAATTAACAATTAAAAAACACTTGATTGATCACATATCGACTTGTAAAGGTGGTATACCCTAACCTCAAATTGACAAAATGATGATTTTCTTATCGAAAAGCAGATGGAGCGAAAAGAAAAATAAAATCAATGCATAGTTTGCAATTGATCTACGAGTGGAATTTTGCAGTTCCTACTTCTGTGTTATGCAGATAGGTGTCTCTAGCTTCAAACGTCAACACCCCAGTCCTGTCACAAAAAGAATGGTGGCGTTGGAAGCCAGTCAACCCTCTCACTAGATGGAGTAATGAGCGCGGATCTCTCCTTTGCCACCAGAAAGAAAGCCACCCCATAAGTAAAAATTAATTTATTTTTTCTTATTTTCTTCTTCTTCTCCCTTTTTACATATCATTTTTACTTATAAAAGTAGTATTATTATTATTACAGAAAATTGTGAGACGGTTTTTATAAGACATTTTGCAAATTTATTATTTAAAAAGAACAACAAGACTACTAAAAAGATTACGAACTTTACATTTACTATTTAAAAAAAGGAACTTTGGGTGTTTGTAATATGTCTATATATAAGTTAAGTTAAGAAACAGACGCTGTAGATTGATTCCTTGGATTGACGTCAACAGTAATAATATATGAGCACACTGCGTTAAGTTCAGCCATGTCTCTTTTTTTGTTGACACAATTATTAGATAAGTGTGTTTTGGCCATTTCCAAGAATAATCATTTTATGAGGTTGTTTTTTTTCAGTGTGTTAAATTGTTACGGCAGCCTATTATATATATATATATATATATATATATATATATATATATATATATATATATATATATATATATATATATATATATATATATATATATATATATATATATATATATTATATATATATATATATATATTAGAAAATTTGCGCTGCCACCCCTCAAAAAGGTTCATGAAAAAACATCCCTATTAAAATTTTATTTTGATTTGATAACGAGAAGGGGTGCCGCACGCAACGTCAATTCTGGTAAAAAAACGAAATTAATACTTATTTCTTGATTTTGCAATTATATCTTGTATTTGTAAGGGCGAAATGTTTATAAAATAGTATTTTCATATCCTAAAATCAAAATTAGAGCAAGAGATATTTTTTAAATAAAACAGTAATATTTATGCTTAATTTCTTAATGATAAATGGTAAAATAACACACGTAATGGCACATAAATACTTTTTAAACTTTTAAGTGATTTATTTATAAAAACATATCTAAAAAACAATGTACAAATTTTAAAATTTAAATAAACTATACAAGTTTACTTAAAACTATTCTAAGACCTGCAACATTGTCTCTTTTTTAACATCTGGAAAACATGTTTTATAATCCTTAACAACTTAAGGTAAAAATTGCTTTATGTTTTACCTATCTATTATTGATCTATAATACCTTAGAAACGGAATATGTTATGATATCAATAATACCTGCTATCACACCTAGGGCATTATAAGCGGGCATTATGATAATGCCCGCTTATAATGCCCTAATGCGCTAATATGGAAATTTTATTGCTTATCCAATTTTTTTTCTCTCACAATAAAGGTCAAGTTTATACAAAAATAATTTTTCTTTAAACAATACTAAAAATTAAACTTTATTTCCAAAATAAAAATTACAATTTTGAAATGTCCCGGAAAATGTAGCTGATCCCACTATAGAATGGTCGGTGTTTTTGTGATGGTAGCAGCGGTGGTAGCACTAACGCTATTTTGTATAGAAGAACAGTCCATTAAAGAATTTTCAATAGTCGATACGGAATTAACCTCGGAATTAACTGAATTGGCAATCATTTTGGCTACTTTGTTTTGGATGAAATACTTTCTTCTACATATCATTCAGCTACTGAAGAGCTTTTCCATTTCCCATGTTGTTTTAGCGTTTCAAACGAAGCACCTGCCTCAACAAGTAAAGTTGACGATGTGCGACGCAAACAGTGGCCGGTGTAAGCTTCTGCATTATCCAGTTTTAAAAATTTTGCGATCAATGTTGGGACGCTTCCTATGGTATTTTTTCCAATGGGTTGTACTGTACATCGACCCTTTCTATAGGTAAGAAAGAATCTTCGCTCCTTTATTCCAACTGGTCTTAATGTTGTGTCCTTTTTTATTAAATTTAAAGCGCCTAAATCTTCTTCAATGATAGTAAAACTTTTTGAAGTTGAAGTTTTAGTTTCTGGTACCTTTATAACCAAGACTGTTCCTCTATCTTCAATGTCATCAATGGTCATTTTGACTAACTCATCTCGTCTTGAACCTCCAAAAACACCCATTACCAATATGACTTTGTGTACCAAGTAGATATCATCAGGAGCCTTCTTAATAAATTTTAATATTTGTTCTCCTTCCAATACTTTAGACTTCTTCGGGACGTATCCTTTCGACTTAACTTTTAAAAAGGATATGAGACGATGGTATTGCGAAATGTCTATATTTTCATAGACCATCAACGTAGACCTTAGGGTGGAATACTTGGTCCTGAGAGAGTTCGGACTATATTTTTCCGGCTAAAAATAATAAAGTTTGTTAAACATATGTATTAAAATAAAATCAATAACTTACCAGTTCCTGGAAATATGCCATTAAAACGTTTTCGGTTATTTGAAGAATTGCGTTCGCATCTTTCCAAATACCAAATATGCCATACTCCCGATCATACTGTTGCCTTGATTTAACTGGCAAAAGATTTTCGGTCGCTTTTATGGCCTTTTCTCTTATATTTTGTGGAATTTCTTCCTTTTTGAGCAAATCGTTAAATAAAAAATGCCAACTGACTAACTGACAGAAACATCAAAGTCAAACTTAACACCAGTCATTATCTACTTACGTATACAGGTACAGGTGCAACTTATTTTTTATATTGCGAATAAATAATGTAATTAGTCATTGAAAAACTCTTTTTTGGGTAAAACATATAGCATTGTATGCACCACGGGCTTTACTGGACTATAATGCCCATCAGGTCGAAATCTAGCCCTCGGGCTATTTCGACCTTCAGGGCGTTATAGTCCCAGTAACCCCCTTGATACATAAATAGCTATTTGCTCTTTGTCCTTTGTCAAAATTTTATTGATGAGTTATACTCATCAATTAGCTTGATGCCCCTCTCAGCTGTGTCATTTACTACTTTGAGATTGGTGATAATTTTACCATACTTGATGTAACTTTCGTTTTTATTCCAAGTTGCTGGATCGCTCTCCAAAAATTCGGCAGAAAATTTCATTTTTTGAAAAAATTTTTAGAGCTCACGGATATAAAGTCATATATTTGTGTATTTTTTATTTGATTTAAATCCCTTACTGTTATCCGTTTGATGTCCTCTTCATGTGACATTGGCTTGTTTAGAGCTTTTACCATTTCCTTCGAAGAATGATAAGGAAACATTTTCAGGGTTTAAATACCACAAATGGTTTTTTATTTTACCCCAAGCAGCTTTAGATATATTATCATCTATGTTTTTATATTTTATTAATTCTTGGCAAAATTCGAGGTCGTGGAATAGGGCCTTTTTTGCCAAAGAAGCTGTAAACCAGGCTTTAACATAAATATTTACGAGAAACAAACATATGTCCTTAATAGGTAATTTCTCTTTTTGTGTTAGTTTGAACTGATCTCTAAAGAAAAATATTTTTAAGCAGTAAATGGCTTTAGATATCCAGCGTGCATAATGAAATGCACCAGGATGATAAAATGTCACTTTGGACGGTTGTTCTTCAAAAAACAATTTGAAAAGTAATAAATACTCTCTATTTTCATCTCGGTGCTGTTGCATTGCTAGGAATAAATTTATAAAATGGACAATTTTAGATTTTTAAGGCTGCAAAGTTGCTTAATTATTTCGACTTAAAAACCAGGTTTAAAATTAGTCTGATCAATTTTAGGCCAATATTCTCTAAAACGTTTGAATAAACCAACATCAGGGTCAGATGAAGAGGGCATTTTGACATCAAACACACTTCGCAAATTTAATTCGAAAATATGATGACGACAAGGGAAATATAAAATGTCTCTTTCTAACTGTTGTTGCAGTGTTCAAGCTGCGCCATTTAAATACCCTGGATTCGAGGCTATGGTGTCGCAGCATAAACCAATAATCTTATTTTCCAAATTCCAATCAACTATAGTTTCATAAACGACCAAGGATTGTTCTTTACCTGTTGAATGCTGCAAAGGAGGTACTCCAAGCAACTGCTCTACTTATCCAATTGTAATTAGTACAGCAAGTCTGTCTACTTTCTCCATCCCCGACAAAGAAAGCACGAAATTTCCACCCCAATGGATGATTGGTGCTGATAGATCCGATTCTTTAAAAGTTGCTTTTAATTTGGCAGCCCTTTCTCGTCGCATATGTTGTCTAGTTCGCTGAAGAGTTGTTCAACTTATAGATAAAGATGAAACATCATGTCCTAGTGCTTTTGCTACTGCTGTCAAGATACGAACTCCATATCTATTGCTTATCTTACAGGCATCAAATACTGCTACTATTTTTGGAGTTACAATGTTAATTGCGCCATATTTATTTATTTTTTTGTTGCGATGGACCAGGCTCTTCTGAGGGTAGCGGTACTTCCTCTTGGAATTCTAGCTTTCTTTCTGTTTTACGCTCTATTTCGACAGAGGAACTGCTTCCCGAGGATGAAAGTGTCACTGTTTTCATTCGTTCATATTTTTCTTGAAGACTTCATTGAACTCGCTCCGAAATTTTTCCGGGCGACCTTTTTGCTGTTGACTGATTAAAAATTGTTTGTCTTCTTTAATTGTTATTAGTTGATGGGCATTTGCATGGGATATATCAAAAAAATCGTTTATCTTTTCCAGAAATATTTGTTCCTTTTGTTTTGCACTTTCACTCGTTCTCTTAGCTGACTTTTGTAACGCTCTCCACTCGGTGTAAAGTTTTTCCAACTTTTCAATACAGTGGTTTTCCTTTCGTATTGGTATGCGAGCTTTGCTCCAAAAAATAGAAGCTTCTTTAATATTTAGCGCGGCACTTTCACGTAAACTTGGATTCACTTCACGCATGTTAAAGAATAAAACATGCAAAACTTGTTTATTAGAAGGCAATTTATTACCGACAATTTGGGGTATATAATGTCCAATTAAGAACACGATACTATCTTTTCGTAAATTTTGAGTCTTAGACATTATTCGTTTGTTTTTTAATTTCACAAAGAAAATACACAGGCAAACTTCTCTCTAAGGAGGTCTGTTGCTTACTAACATAAGTAAAGTAAAATTAAAGAAATACCGTTGGCTTTTGCCACCATAAATAAATCATAGCATTAAGCCCCATTGTGTAAGGCACGACCTTATCAAGGGGCCATAAAGGGGACAGGGTCGGCTTAAAAATGAGACTAAATAGAATTTTAAATGAAACTTACTAATTGAATAAAGAATAATATTTTATTGGCAAAGGGTTAATAAGTACCGAAAAACGAGTTTAATAAAATTTAAGCTAGACACATAATAAAACTAATATTAGAATAGGAGCATAATATAAAATACAAAAATTTGCTAATTTATTCTAACTTACTCTAAATTAAGTTCGGTTTCACTATCACTGTCATTGTCTAAACTTTAAATTATTAATGGCTGAACATTAGTAATCATAGACACGTAAGAATTTTCCACCTTTATAACATGCTGTATGGAGTTTTTCCAACTATCAGCAGTAATATCATTTACTAAACTTTTTATTAATTCCACTACAGATGTATTTAATTTTGGGAAAGTATTATTTCTTCGAACATTCGATTACGTACCAGGTAGAATAGTACGGAGGTAGACGCAACACTGTATGTCCATTTTCCATTGCGAGTTTATCACACACATATTCTTTATTTATTTTAAAAGCTTTTAATACTTTTAAGAGGTCTCGCTTTGTGTAATCTCTTCAAAATATATATTATTATCTAACATAAAATTTTTAATTTCTGCTTTAGTACTATTGGAACTAGGTAACTTGACTACTTGACGACTGTGATAACTAGCATTATCCATAATAATAACACTATTTTTAGGAATATTTTTAAGAAGCCGGTACTCAAACCAATTCTTAAACAGTTGTGCGTCAGTGTCTTGGTGGTAATCCAGAGAAGAATCTGCTATATTTTTAGCTGACAGCAGCAGACAGTTCGGAACGAAGCAATTTTCTGAGCCTGCATATATTATTGTTATCCTCTTGTCTTTATTTGAGGGTGCTTTGGTGTTACAATTTCTTGAGGAGTCACTCCAACCTTTTTGTGCAGTATCATGAGTGTCGAACCATGTTTCGTCAAGGTAAATTATTTGTCGATTTTCATCCCTATATTGTCTTATAGCAATTAAAAATCGATAACGCCATTCCCGTAAACGTTGAGATTCCATTATTGCTTGACGTTTATTAATTGTCTTATACTTAAAACCCATTTTAAGTAACATGTTCCTTAAGCTAGATACGCTACAAGAAATATTTGTTTGGTCTTTAATGAGTCTTTTTCTTAGGAAAACCAAAGTAGGTATTGTTTGTCCTTCATACATTTCATAAATTTTTATTCTTAATAGATCCAAATCACTTTCATCCACACATTTCAAGGAGCCAGAGTCACTTCGCTTTTTCCTGGAAGTTATGGGTTTTCGTATTATATCCCTAACTGTAGACAAAGGGGTTTTTGTCAAAGCACACGTCTCGGCTACAGCATCGCCAGAGTTAAAATCTCTTGATAGCAAAGACTGGTATACATTTTTATCAGAATCGGCCCATGACTGCCACATTTTTGCGCTATATATGTCACGAAAAAAATCACTTGCTTATAGCACAAATAGTAACGTAAGTTAACTCGTAAACAGCTTAATAAGAACTGAAATTATGACACTCAATTTCCTACTTATATTAGACCCTAGGAAATAACCTGCTCACCCCTTAATCACCACAAATATAGGTAAATAAATCAAGTAAAACTTAGTATAGGTTATAAATCACTACGGATTTTAATGTCTAGGGATTAAAAAAACAAGTTATTAAAGATAAGAGACTTAAAACCATAAAACTTTAGTTAGGACTATTATATTATATTTAGATATTTGGGCAGTGCAGGTAAATTAAATTTTAAATTCCGGCTCTGACCGCCAATATTACAGTTTTCGGGTCTGTTTATGACACAAAAGATAATTTAGATTTTATTGCCGTCAAAATTCAACGAAATATCTCTGCATACACTTTACCGAATTATTATGGACGCTTAACCCTTGTAAAGACACAAAATTTCTCAGAAAACAACTACCTGTAAAGGGTCAGGTATATTTTTATTCTTAAACGTGACCAATTAGAAATACATACAAAGCATTTCTTTTATATTACTATTTTATTGTATGTCCATGTCCATGCCTATACCTGTCCCTAATATTTTGACCTGCTTGCGGCACGTGTTCTTCTTGTCGGATTAAGTTAACTTTTTGGTGGTTTTAGTTTTTCATATAAAGGAACATTTTCACAGGGTGGCCCTGTAAAAATGTTCAAAATTTTTTTTCGCTTCTATAAAGATGGGCCACCCTAATATATACTTGTGAAACCACAGCATGACACTATATATACTACTATACTACAAGCTGTATAACATGGTCTGTTAAAGCCTATTTGAATAAATTATTTTTCGACATCATTTTAAAAGCAAATGTTAGATTGTGACACATGTTTTAAAAGATAATTTTAAATAAATCTGGCTGGGTCGAAAATTATACTGGGTGGTATTTGAAAAATAATTATTTTAAATTATTTCGGTTAAACCGTAGGCGAAAAAATAATTTATTAAGTCCCAGAGAAACACAACTAGGACTTCTTCAAAATAGAAAATAATACATATTTGTAAATAAGAAAGTTATCAGCTATTACCTGTCTGCTGGGTCATTCGGTATATGTAATTATATTACCACAATTTACCTTTTTTACTGGACATTGAAATTTTGGTTTCATAGTGTTTAAAAAACTAGTCCAGGGCCCAGTCATACTTATGATCTTACAAAAGTATGGAAGAGATATCTTATTAAATTCTTCACAGGAGTTAGGGGAACTTTTATCTGTGCATCTTGTAAACTCAAATTCGGCCTAAAATTTAAAATAATATTAATAGGATAACATGGACTTGGTTTATAGCTATGATTTTATAGCATAAAAAGTTATATCCGATAATAATAATTATTATCTGATTAAGAGGACCGGTATAAACGTTTAGAATATATTTATTCGATGTCTTACTTTAAGTCAATCCTTTTTTTTTTGCTGGATTGGACTTTCTCGTACGAAGGTTAACACGATGGTGTAGACAGGATTTGGATTTAAACTGTCCTCTGGTGGTCTGTTTTTCAATCTCGAATTACTCCGGGTGGCCACCGCAAAAAAAGCTGGCCAATAAGAGATACGCATGAAACATTTTTTTATATTACTATGAACTATAGTCAATTCCAAGCCGCACTGCTGCCTTAGCTCAGCGGGTTCAAATTGCATTTTTTTTACCTAAAAAAAATCACGAAAAAACGGTTTTTTCAATATAACACAAAAAACTATTGATTTTAGAAAGAAAAGGTATATAAAAATTAATGGTTGGTGGGTGGTCCTGCCAGGTATATTACACCCAGAAATGTGTATTAGTTTGTTTCGTTCAATGGACAGAACATTTTAAATTAATTTTTAGATGGATCGGAGTTGGTATACTTACTTTTACCCAAAAATATTGTTATTAGCGAAATTTTTAATGACCAAAATCATTATTTTGCTTATATCTCCTTTAGTACTTAATTTATTAAAAATGTATATAAAACCTTTTTCATAGAGCTTATTAAAAAGCATATTTTTTTTATCTTTGTGACAGCTCACGAAGGATTTTTCATATACATATATACTATATACTAGACATATACATATACGTATATATTCCTAAGTACTAGAGTACCGTGAGTGCCGGGTTTTCCGATGTTTAACCCATCTTTTTCCCTAGTTCCGTCAACGCTGTCCAAGCACTGAAACATGCAAATATTGCATTTCACAGCACCTTTAAGACAACGCGTTTTTGGGTTTGTTCTAACACGTCGAAAAAGGGTCAACGAACGATCACGCTCATGCGCAGCGATTAAAGTGCGTTTCAACAGAGACGTGACGGTTATCGGACGATCCTGTTTGTGTACCAACATAACTTGGGATCGTTTTGTTACGGTTTCAGAACGGTAATTCCGATACATGGCCCAAATTGAAGACTGTTTGAGTTGACCTGCGCATTGAGCATCTTGGCACTGGATTTTTGATTTTTAACAGCTGTTGCATGTTTCATCTTTATATGTTTACTGTTATTTAGCGATTAGCGTGTATCGTGCTTTAGCATTTCCTATTTCCTTGCTTGTTTAGTCATTCAAAAGCATTAATTTTTACACCTCCTAAGCCCATCATCAAATTTAATTATCTTTAAAGATAAGTGAAGATATTAGGAGTGATATTTGCTAACTTTGATCACAAAAATAATAGGTAATTTTTTACTTACCGGGCCCACGGCCGATTTTATTGAAATTTTGTATACTGGGGTTTTTTGGGGCGCTGATCACGAATCTGAAGTCAAATTTTGTCGGACACTTTAAGTTTTTATGTTATAACGCACCGCTCGGACCTAACCTCAAAATTGTACAAACTTTCCTAAAATTCCTCCTTCTTAAAACTGATTACAGCCAAAATTAAAATTTTTATGAAAATACATCTATTATTTTATAAGATAAATTTGATTTCACCTCCATTTAACAAATATTTTTAATAAAAAATAGCACAACAAAAATATTATTTTTACTTTTAAAAATGTCAACAAAATTGTCTAGTGATTTTAGACAGTTTTATATTGGTACGCCAGGCATCCAAGATTGTTTGTGTGTCTGGCGTACAAACATAAAACGGTCTCAAATCACTAGACAATTTTGTTGACATTTTTAAAAGTAAAAATAATATTTTTGTTGTTCTATTTTTTATTAAAAATATTTGTTAAATAAAGGTGAAATTAAATTTATCTTATAAAATAATAAGTGTATTTCCATAAAATCTTCCATTTTGGCTGTAATCAGTTTTAAGAAGGAGGAATTTTAGAAAAGTTTGTACAGTTTTGAGGTTAGGTCCGAGTAGGGCGTTATAACTCAACTAAAAGTGTCCGACCAAATTTGACTTCAGATTCGTGAAAAAAACCCCAGCATACAAAATTTCAATAAAATCGGCCGTGGGCCCGGTAAGTAAAAAATTACCAAATAATGAGTAGAAAAGTAGGGTTATATTTTTAAAACAAAAAATTTAAAAGCCTTTTTACCTTTTGATTTGACGGTCCGCTACCGGAGAGACCATTATTACATTTTTTCGTAGCTCTTTTAGTTTTTGAGATATTTGCATTTTTTTTGTTTTAAATTTAAATCGTTTATATCTCAAAAATTAAAAGAGCTACAAAACATTTTATGAAACAAAAAATAAGGTAGTTTTATTGGACCATTTTTTAATAAATTACCTTTTCTTCCTAAAGTCATTAGTTTTCGAGTGACATTGAAAACACCGATTTTTTACGATTTTTTTTAAGGCAGCAATGCGGCTAACTTAACTATAGTTCATGGTAATGCAAAAAAATGTTTCATGCGTATCTCTTATTGTCCAGCTTTTTTGCGGTGGCCTCCCGGACTAAATACACAGTGTCGCATACGACATCAGTATAATGTTCTTAAAATCATACGCATCGAAAATTTGGATTCTCGAAACTCACTTTTGACATTTTCTATTTGACATTTATGCGAGCGGGTAGGACCCATTAAAAAAATGAATTTTCTTTCGTGATTGTTATAACTAACCTACCTTTTTTCTTAAGATATCAGCGATTAAAAATCGTAAAAAAAAATCGGTATTTATTGATTTAAAGTTTATTTTATAAATTTAGTTTGGTGTAATTACATACTGCGTCCGTCGGCCGGAACTTGTCCTGGTGCACTAACGTGCGCTTAGGTTTTTCAATCAATCGCTACATTGGAACGGAGTAGTGTACATTAAATACGTCCCTGATATTTTAATAAATATTGTAGCTGTACTTTGCCCAAGCATTCACCACTTATCACTATTTAATGTAAAAAAATATATATACATATATACCCTTATATCCTCTAAAATATCCTCACTAATGACAGCGTCCAAGCGAACTAAATAGGTGTCATTTATTAATCTTAAGTTAATATTACCCATTGAAATTGGAAGTTTGTTGCCTTTTGAATCTGTACAGCTATTCTCCAATTTTTGAATTCGAAAACTATTTTTCTAAAACATAACAATTAGGCTAGAAAGAAAAATCATGTATTAAAGATATATTTTATAGGATCATTGTATGAGTATGATTGTACAGCCACCACTTTAAAGGCGAACTTAAAAAAAATCAAGTATTACACATAAATACAAGGATTTCTAAAAGGATAAACAGCTTCTCTGTAAATATTAGGTTCTCTAAAAATGAAAACCGTTTTTATTTAACGGCTTTTGTTTTCGGGATATGATATATGTGCAATTAAGAAGAAATAAACTTATCACAAAAATAAATTTAATTTTCAAGATTAGGTAAAAATAATCTTTTTAATAAGTTTCTGAAATGAGTTACTTGAGGTAGGTCTTTTTTCAAACTCAAGCAGTAATCTGCCATTATATGCACGTCCCATTTACCCTTATATCATTCCTCCATGGTACAAATTTCTTGGGGAAATCTTTCTCCTTGTTCATCACTAAAGTGACCGAGATTTTCAGGAAACTGCTCCAGATGAGAGTTTAAATAATGAAGCTTGACACTCATATTCCAACCAAGATCCTTCAGACAAGATAGCATTTGTTGAACTAAGTATTTCTTGTTTGGTGCCCTAGTATTACCACAGCCTATTACTTAGAAATTTTTTTATTACTGACACAAATGCTTTCCATGCATTGGACTCAGTTTCATTCATTGATCTAATAAATTTTTTATCATTAACTACCAATCCTATCTGCGGTCCATCAAATATACCAGCTTTTAATTTTTCTATACTTAGGTCAGGGAGTTTCTGTGCAATATACTCAAAATATTTACCGTTTGTATCAAGCGCCTTAACAAACTGCTTGATGATTCCATGTTTTATATGCTATGGTGGCAAAATAATGCGATCTGTATTAACGAAAGGTGAATGTATTATATTTTGGTTTCCAGGAGAATTTTCTCTAGAAGGCCAATCTTTCCGAGTCAAATGGTGGTTTCTATCCCTGCTATGCCATGCCAGTTATGCTCATGGTATTTAATTTTCTGTGTAATAATAGAAATATTTTTATCCGCTCCTTTCAATTTCGTGAAATATGCAATAGAAATCGAACCAAATCTATTGCCGTTGTGTAACAAAACACATTTTAAGCTCCTTTTGCTACTATCCATGAAAAGTCACCAATCATGTGAAATATACTGTTGTAAGCCCATGTTATTCATTAAACCTTTAACATCTTGACAAAACACTAGGTCATTTTGCTGGGAAAAATATTTTAAGAAATCCTTTTCCCGCGTGCGGTATATCGTAATTTTAGTATGGGCTGCGAGACATTTTTTTCTTTTAGTCTAGAAGCGAGCAATTTCGACTGTTCTTTTGTCAAATTAAGGTCTTTTATAAAGTCATTTAACTCGTTTCGGTCAAAAAAATCTTTTATCGAGACTTCATGTATATAATCATGGTCATTTGATTTATCTTCGCCTATTTTGTCGTCAATTTCCATTTGGTAAGAATCTGTTGTAGATGTTGAAGGTAAAATTGGTAGTACAAGCTGTTAAACTGGGCTAGTTAGCAAGGTTGGTCGTTTAGCAGATGGTATATCAGGATAAACCCATTTATTGTGGTTATTTGAAATTATTCCATTTATATTAACAAGACAAAAATAACATTCATCATGGTGGTTTTTAAGTTCTCGCCAGATCATCGGGGTTTTAAACTTCAGAGATTTTTTTTGTCAGTTACCCATTGTCGCAAACTAACAACACAATTCTGGCAAATAACACACTTGTACTTTAATGTAATTAAAATAAGCAGTTTTTACAAAGTCAGTTATCGGTTTTTTATAATTCATGAACACATATTTACCACAAATGAAACAAAAACACTGCGGACTATTTATTATTTTCTATTTGGTGTAGGCATCGCGTTAACTTTACTGATATCAATACTATAATAAACTCATAAATGAGCGCCTACCATGAAGTTTGAAGGTCACATAAAATACAAAAAAGCTATGTTCTAAAATCTAAAGCTGATAGATAAAAACGACTGGTGGATTTGAAATTACTGTGCCAAAATGTACAGGAAAAGTGAAAAAAATGTTCGGAAAATTTTTAAAACCAAAATTTTGTAACTATCTGTTATTTTACCCATCCAGGATTGCATCAAAGGCCTTTATTACAGGTTTAAAAAAATGAATAAAGGATTTTGTAACCACTTTACCTTTCCATGCTAACTTATAAAAGAATTTATAAGATACCATTTTTATAAGGCCATTCGGTCTTTCCCACTGACTTTATATGGACCTGTAAGGGCCAGTTGTATAGGTTGAGGTTAATATCACGATTAATCTTTGAATTAATCTTAGGTTTTATTCTTGGATTAATCCTAAGGTTATCCATAGTTCTATTTGTACAGTTGTATACCTCTGGGGTTCGGTCACAAGGTTATTAAAATATTCCTAATTTCTCCTAGAAGTAAAGGAGGAATTTGTTTAACATAACCTCAATAACCTGCAATTTTTATTTGTTTTTATTTTTTGAAGCATGATTCCTAAGTTAGAAAATTAAAAATATGAATGTTTTTAATTTTCCTCTTAAAAAGTAGTTACTTACTGGTTGGTATTTCTTTGAAGATGTACGCCAATTGGAGAAGTACATCCACGGAGGCTTTCGAAATTCTAAACCCATTTATAAACTCCTAGTATACCCAAACTTCCATGATATCCATACGATTACAAAAAAATCGGCCTCTACTTGAATTTTCTATTATATTTATATTAACATAAATCGTCTTCCTCATGGAATAGTACATCCTCAAATATTTCGAACGCCTCCATTTTTATTTATTAACCTGAGGATTGTGAGTTAATCTCTACTCCATCCACGAGTTGTGGATTACCCTAGGTTAACCCACAATTTGAGTTAATCCTTTGCTACACAACCCGCTTTTTTTGAAATCCAAAAATTAACTCTCAATTTCAGGGTTATCCTAACCTATACAACTGGGCCTAAAGGGTATTGGATGCGCGGTTCAAAAGTTAGATTTTATGGGCGAAAAAATGTGTTCGTGCGCCGTGGCTGTAGTCACCACTTAGGGTCTTAAATCATGCGCAGAACGGACTAGCAGATCGATTTTATTTTCACATTTGTCGCCGGCCAGTTCCGTACTGTGTCAATTTGAAGCGGTTTTGCTAATATTTCCATTTTTTTGTAATTTGACCGCTTGTGTGAAGTTGTTTTAGTTTTTGGACTGACTTATTTAGTGATTTGTAATATAATTTTTATATAATTATAGATTTTAAACAAGTTTTGCTGTTTTATTGACTTTTTTGAGTTTCATTGGACTAAAGTGGTTGTATATTTTTTATTTAAAAAAAACTAAAGTAAGGAGCTTACTTACTGCTATTTTTAATTTGTAATATTATTAACATATTAAGTCTGGAGTAATATTGTATTTTGTATATCATGTCAAACATAACAGAATTTTTTTTAGTTATTTCATTGACCAAATTAACTTATCTAAAATAATTGTTTTAAAACCATTACTCATGTTAAATAAATGTACTCCTATAAACTCTTAAGTTTTAATTTCTTTCTTTAGGTGAGAATAATTAATGTTTCGCATAGGTATTTCCAAGAAACAACTTTACATAGGACGTGTTAATAACTCACGAGGTTTATTCTGTCATATACAAAAACTTAAAAGACTTATTATAATTCGGACCTTACTTAAATATGTTCATTTTCGTTTGAGAATGACACTTAAACAAAATATATATTACACTGGTTAAAAAAACCACGGTTATTGGTTTTTGAACCAGTGAAACACAGTGGTTTGATTATGTGTTGTTTTTAGACGAAAATGAACATATTATCCAATGTCAGCTCCTTACGAGTAAATTCCTTTTGTTCTTCTAAATGTTATAGCTCTGGAAAGCCCCGAATTTTGATACTGGTTCACAACTGATGCGTTATAGTTAGTAATAATAGAAAATGGAGAATGCGACTAAACATGACTCTTGTCGCTTATCTAAGAATTAACTTAATGTTTCATCTATTTGTATTTTTGTAACACAAAAATAATTAATAAAAATTACTGTAGTGGTTTATTTCGGATTGAAAAATCTGAACAAAAAATATATTGCATTAATCTAAAAAGTCAGTAACCATGGTTACAACATAAAACGTATTCCCTTTCTCTCCCGCCAACCTGCTCATTGGTCGGTGAAGGGTATATATATATATATAAATATATATATATATATATATATATATATATATATATATATATATATATATATATATATATATATAATATATATATATATATAATATAATATACCCCTTCTGCGTGCTGATTGGTCGATCTTTCCGCGTCGATCAATCGGCACGTTGGAGTCACGGAGAAAGGTTATACTATGATTCTTTTTTCTCTCTTGCACTGCCAAACGGCAAGACTGCCTGTAAATATAATATGCTCGTTTTGTACAAATATATTTAAGATGTTTACAATATCATTTTCTTGCTATCGAAAACATAAGTCTAAGCAGGAAGAGTGTTAACGTTATTTGAACCAACATTTTGTTTACCCTTCTGTGTATAAGACTGTTCCAGTCTCGCAAAAAAACCGTTTATTGTACGGCCATTTGCAAGTCCAGTCAAATACACGACAGGTGGCAGTGTTTTTCACTATCCCTTTACTGATCTCCAACCAAAGCAGAACCCTTTAGATATACAAAAAGCGTTTAAACTTCGTCGTTTTTGAACTGACATAAAACCGTGTAATGTCGACAGTTACGCGTTTAATTGATTCTAAGTCCGGCACTGGTCCTGCTTTTTAAATACGCATGCTAAATGACACTATCGTTTGTTTCGTGCGCGCCAGTATAAACTTGCCATAAATGCGATTAGCCAATATATATCTAAAGTAAGGTTATCTATGGTCTTTCCTCATTGCATGTCACTATTTTTTTAATTTATCTAAGAAATATGCTCTTTTATTTTTTCCTTTATAATTTGATATTGTTAAAGAGGTTTATTTTTATATTATATTTGATATTAGTTATTTAACTAAAACAGGACATTATTAAAGGCGATTAAGTGTTAAGATCATTAATAAAAATAACTTTCAAAACATCCGTATAGGTTTTTTGCAAAATAAAATAAATTTTTTCAATAAAAAAGCTTATTTACAATAAACTAAATATATGTCGTCGGTTAAAAGGTAAAAGTAACTAAGTACCGCTCTTTTAAAAAGATACTTAAACTACCTTAATAGCTTGCTGTAAATGTTCTGTCACTAAAAAAAAAACTTATTAACTACCTTTATATCCAATAAACCTCTCTAGTAAAATACTAAACCCCAGAATACTGATCTATACAGAAGCGACACGGGTGAATTTTGATGGTTTAGTAATTATGGTTGCATCTACTACGTCGTCCATTAACGAATATGTTTAAAGTCCAATTGACAGTTCTCACTGACAAAGCAAAATAATTGTTTACGTTCGACGAGGACGTTAGTTTTATTGTGTCTTAAGTTTTTAATAAAAAAAAACTATTACCTACATAAATAATGGCTAATAAAAGCAGTGGGTAATTGTTTCATATAACTGTTTCGGCTGTTTCAAGAGATTTTTTAAAAATTCTTTTACAGGCTACTTATATGGATACAATATAATAATAATCCGGTGGGGGAGCTTCAAAAATATGTTTCAATAATTTTTTATTAACAAATATATACTAATACATACTTACGGGATGGAGGAGTGAACAGGGGTGCTGGGGGAATACAACAGCAATAATACAACAGGAGATAAACACAAAAACTATTTTACGTCACCCACGGCACTTTTTCGGCATCAAAATATTAGAAAAACTGCATTTTGCAATAATTTATTGTTTATCGGACGTGTCATAACATCTGCCATCTGTCATTTTATTTTGAAAGCCAAAGAAAACTGGATTGGTTCAGGAAAATTTTCTATTGGAAAGAAATAATTGTGAAGAAAATGGCGTTGCCTAACTGCTGCATTTTTTGTAGTAATGTAGGAAATTTTTAAAAACAAAACAGCAGAATAGTCTACGGGAAGGAAATAGGACTAGAGGTCTAGAGACCTCCCGGATAATATGGCTCGCCAGCTTCTTGACAATGTTGACACATGAAACATGCGTTATTATTACTATTTTTCTTAGCTGTACAATTTAGGGAAAAGGTTTGCAATAAAGAAGACTTGCTTGACAAAGGGCCTGCAATTTTACCTAAATACCATAAAATATGTGAAAAACACTTTGAAGATACTGTCTCAACTCTTCTGTCATGGACAGGCCCGCTGCGTGAAATGCGGTGCCGAGCACCTCTCAAATGAGTGCAAGAAACAGAAAGATACCCCGGCGACGTGCGCCAACTGCAATCAGCCTCATGCTGCAAACTACAGGGGATGTCCAAAATTCCCCAGACTACCTAAAAGCACTGCTCAACCCAAGCAATCCACCCCGGTAACCCAGAGCGCATCCTACGCTCAGAAGGTTGCCCCTAAAACAACTCTTACCCAAGTTTCTGCCTCACAAGGTCAGCTTCAGGCCCTCATGGATCGACTGGCTGCCCTCGAGGCGAAATTTGACGCCCTGAATGCTCAGTAAACTCCTCCCTCTTTCTTTTCCCTGTCCTTTGTCTTTGGAGTCCTTTTATGGACAACAAAATTCGCCCAGTTAATCTTAATATCCTTTCATGGAATATTAATGGCATCATCCAAAATAAACATGAGTTGGAAGACATTCCCCTCTGATCCGAGGACCATCTGGGTATGATCCAGCTCTCCAAAGGCCCCACAAAAGACCAAAAATTCAAATTTTGGACTAAGTACTTCTTAGGATGGTACCCGGGTACCACCCACCCCTGGCCTCTCGGCCTAGCCACTTAAAAATCCGATTTCTGGATTGTCCCGAGTCACTGGGGCAAGGGCCCCAGCTTCTCAGTCACTTCTTAAACCCCACTCCGCTAAGCCAGATTTCAGGCTAAGCCAAAAACTTCAAAACCCCAAACAACCGTGATAGCCAACATGGCAAACACGTAGTGAGGACTTGCTCAGCCAAAAGGAGAGCGAGGGGTGGTTGGCAAGCCTAGGGGGAGTTCGGAGGGCCTGTAAGCCCTACGGGATCCTTCCAGGTGGGACCCTTACTACTACTGTCTCAACTTTGTTTAGCCATTTGCCGAAAAGATCTGCTGATGAAACTTATACAAATTTGAAGCCACCTGCTAGGATTTTTGTGATCATGTGACAGACAACTTCAATCCAGTCGAAAGGTATGATTGACCTTATTTTTAAATTGGTTACCTAGTCTAAAACATACTTGATACATTGCTTGAAAAAACTAAGACGAAAAAGTTCTAATTTGATCTTGTAAACTATTTGCTAAGCTGTTAAAACGTTTTAGTGGTTTTTGACTATTCTTTAGATAGACATGAAAAAATAAGACCGTAAAACTGACATTGTCATCTAACCGAATTTGGTTACAAAGCTAAAACAACTTTTTTTCAGTCTGTCTCGGAATGAGGTACGAGACATAGTATGTGAGAAAAACAATAATATGGATTTAATCCCCTTAGATAATTTAAATAAGAGCGTTATTAAATCGCCATATTTATAATATCCTCTTAAGACCATCGTAATAATTATAACTGATATATAAAATGCCGATTAAATAGAAAGTCTAGCTTAGGGCTCCTATATGATATGAGTTTAAACTTTACAGCTGGTTTAACAAACAGTATAACCACTTAATCCTCATATTCGGCCTTATTCTGGTGAACCATTGTTAATTTTTTAAAATTTGTTAATTACAACATTTTTATTGATTAAAAATAGGCCCAAAGCAATAATATTAAGCCGTAACTATAGCAACTTCCAATGTTTCTTGCTTATTTTCCAATTCTGAAAATACAACCCGGCGGATATTTTGTAAAATATCAAGATAACAAGAAACAGTTAAAGTTGCTATAGCTACGGCGTAATATTATTGCTTTGGGTCTATTTTTAACCATTTCTTCAGTTGCACTGTGAAAGGATGCATGTAAGTGGTACTCTAAATAAAATTAATTTTGGTAAGTGACAAATACTGTATTAAAATGTTTTCTTGAAACAAAAAATTTAAAGGGTAAAATATTAGCTGTTTACGAACAACCACTTTTCTTACCTAAGTTAAAGTTAGTTTCTGACCTGAGCTAAGTTGTTTGATCGAACACGCACGACTCCCCAAAACGATAAAAAATGTCAAATTTTGCTCAACTTAGGTTAGCCAAGATATCTCAGACAGAAATTCGGGTACCTTAGCAGGGGCAAGAGGGGAGGTCAGATTCTTACTTAGCTGTGACAAATCGTACGGCCAACTAAGTTAGTTTCCCTCAACTTAGGTCAGAATTTGTGCTGTTCGTAAGCAGCTATTATCTTACTTGTCAGGATTGTTTTAAGGAATTTTGCAAAAAAATGCTGTTAAAAAGTTTATCAAGAATTTCATAGCTCGAGGAATAGGCTTTTTTGTCTCCAAAAGTAAATAAAACGTGTATAAAAAGACTGCAGTACTTTTGAAAAAACTATCTGAAGCTCCAGAGAGACCATTTACAGTATCATAGTATTTATAACGTAACTCATAAAATAATTAAATAATGAAACCCTATAGATTTATTGTAATTGTTTTATAGATATCAATCATAAAACACTATGCACGGATTTTAAATGAAATGATTTTGATAATACCCATATGAGATATGTTAAAAAAATATCTCTAAAAATATATGGGATGTATCGTAAAAATGTAAAAAATATGCTAAATATTGTTTTTAATAACACATTTATTATAATTTGTTTTATTTAAATCAATTTCATGAGAGTAACTAGATTTTTTTTAGCGCTAACATACCTTGGATGTCTCAAGTAAAGTAAGAGGCAATTTATTATCACGAGAGAATTAAGGATTTATAGCGGACGAAGAGAGCTCGACCGATTTTTTAATATGTATTTTATTTTGTATTTATAATGTGTATTAATATATAAATATTTATGTACATTTTTGGGTTTATCTTTTAAACTATCTTTTTTATGGTGCTAACAGAAAACTAAAAAAAAAATACTTGATAATTAATTTTTACTAAAAAATATGTTTAAAATTATCATTTTTCCCCAAAGCATTGACCCCTTAGAAAAGAATTTTTTTTAACTTAGATAGTTTTTAGGATGAAGTAACTACCCACTAAGCAAAGAACATCTTTAGCACGTTTTGTAACGTTATTCAAAAGTAACTGTGATAACGTTTAATTTTAAACGTTATTTTATTATGTCTGTTTCGTTTTCTTGAATTGTTACTGATAATTTTCGTTTCTGTAACATACCCTTGTGAATATTTTTAATACGGTATAGAACAAACATCTTACTGACGTAACTTTTATGTACTTTTATATTAACGTTTAAATGTTGCCATGTAGAGAATGGTCTTTTAGATACAAGTTCGATACATCTCTTAATTTACGTTTTAGATATGATTATAATTTAACATATCGACCTCGTATGTTTAAAAGTAGCCCGCACAGAGAATGTACGATTTTTAACAACGACGCCAGGTTTAGAAAGGAAGATTAGTACATAACCTGACATAACCTTAAACCTTACTATGCTTATTTCCTCGCATTTTAAGAACAAGTAGTGTTTTGTGTTGTGAATTTGTTCTCGTAATATTAAAGGAAAATATGGATCGGAAAGTAAGTAGATTACACTATTTTCTTTTAGTTTTTATGTACGCAGGTATATAGATAAACTGACCAAAAATCCTGATTATAAAGATCAGTCGTTTCCTTAAGATAAAGTTACGATTCGTCTCGAATATTGGGGTAATAAGTCCGGATTTCATTTCGTGAGGTACCTCCCATCCCCTAGATACATATAAATTTAAAAAAAGAATGAAATAAAATTTGGTTGCTTTATACCTACCTACATAATCTGTAGTAATTTACGTTAGAAGACCGGAAAGTAGTGTTCGCTTTTTTATTCTGTGGTGTTTGCAGGTCAAGCCAAGCGGTTTCTAGGGCGAGCCGTAGGCAAGTCCTGGAAACTTGACGAGACCGACAAAACATTTGTTTTTAGATCCTGTAATGTACAATCTTTTTTTTTTCAACCGAAACTATTAAAAAAAACAAATTTTAATATTTAAAACCCGGTCCATTTATCCGCTTGACTTGGATTTGACACTTATTATAACAATAAGAATTATTTAAGACACCCACGTTACATTAGTGCTTAGACCTCAGCCTTCGTGGACTGTCCAAAGATTTAAAAAAAACTGAAGTTTGTTTTCATAACAACCATAAATAAAAAAGCTGCTAAATTAGCAGCTTATTTTCTATTTCATGGATGTGCAAAGTGACAAATAAAACTACAAAAGTGACAAATGAGCCTGGCAAAAGTATTTTCCCGCTCTAGCCCGGGAAAAAGTTATCTTCTGGCCAAAATATTCTCCAGAAAATGGGTATTATTCGATCAATCGGAAAAAAAACTTTTTAGAGGACTTAAGAAGCAAAAATTTGATATTTTAAATAAATAAAATACTTCGGTTAAATTAATTTTATCAAAGTTTTAACTTAAACTATTCACTGTGATGTATTATATTTTGTAATTTTTAAAGGCCCTGATATTAGACACTTGACACAATTATAATAATAACAATAATTAAATTATTAGAAAATAATTATGAAACAAATTGTAGATGCAGTACAGTCTGTTTTCAAATAACAACTAATCAAAAAGTAGATTGGCAGTGAAAAAGAGAGGCAGTGGTTTAACATGCTCAAGTGACGTAACTAGTATAACTGTAAGTAAAAAATTCTTTAAGAGATAAATTAATTTTTTAATTGGATTGTTTATCAATAGAAGCAAAATAATAATATAATACAAAGTTTCTAAATCCTTTTTCAAAATTGGGTGGTTAATCAGTAGTTTACTTTACCACATAGTAATGGCTAATCGAGTTGCTAATATCAGAGAAAATGCCGACTATGTATTAAAAAAATTGCAGGCTTTTAAGCCAACACAGGGTTTTTATCCTTTATATTAGATAAAATGAGGTAGCTATGACACTATCTGCAAATATAGCTTTTTTTGCCAAACTAGTATTATAAAATGATCTTCTTTATTAATGAAGCAATTATGTCAGTAACTAAAAGTATTGGGGCAAATATTTTACAAAGTTTTCTTTTTCCAGATGCAACTCGGAGGAAAAATAGAACAGAATATGGATATTAAAAATACATGAACATACAATTGATTTTTAATAAACATTTATAAATTATATAGGCATTTTTTATACCTAACTTTAGACCTTTTTCTTTTTTTTAAATATTACTCACATTTACACATCACAAAATATTTAAGACTTTTTATAAAGTAAATTAAGACAGATAAACATTATCACATGAACATTTCTATATATGAACTGTTACACATTGTGTGGATAAGCTTTGCATATTAAATAGTCTGTACACAAATTCGGAAAATGTGAAAGGAGAGTTGTAGACATCAGATATTTTTATAAATAAATTTTTCCTAATATTTTATATAAGTATTTTTTATTAGAAATAGTCACTCGTCACTGGTTTTATCTTTAAACCATTGTATTATTTCGGGGTCGGCGAAAAAAATTATTATCAACATTAACTGGTTATTTATTACAACATATTTTTACATCCATATTTTTTCAGTGGCATTTTTAATAAAAGAATGGACGCAAAATTTACTTTCATACATAAAAATGCTATAACTTATGGTTAATTAAATAATTTCTTAAGGTTTTAATAATAAAAGGGGTATATTACACTTTTAGTTCTACAAAACGTACCTAAACACAAAGGATATTTAATCAAATTTTTCTTATTCGACCAGCCTTCGCTTTAAAAAATAGATTTTATTTTGTCAGTGCTTTTTTGCATACAAGTAAATTTTTGCCCATTTCAGAAATTTAACAGAAAATAATATATGAAGAAAAGCGTAAAAAATCGTTTAGTATTACTTTAATATCAACATTTTTACAAAAAGTTTGCCCTTTTTAATATACTTGGTATCGTGCGCCCCCTAATGATAAAGTCGCCAACTTAATACGTTTAGTGAATTTCAAAGCCATCATCCTTATACTAATTTTTATTTTAAAGCTGTACAATAAATAGTTTACAAAATACGATTCACAACCATACTTAATTAAATATTCTGTATTATTACCATAAACCACACATTATGGATCCAACAGATCTTTTAATGTTAGTTTATTGATGGAAATATTACAGAACACTAGTTTGTTTATAATCAACATAACAAAACCGCTTATTAAAGTCCTTAAAAAATCCTCTTTTTAACGTAAATTCTATAACGTGGATGTTTCAGAATATGTGTTAGGTATAACCAATGGAAAATACGTAACGAGGTCGGGTAAGTTTCGAAACCAAAACGTTGTATTTTTAACGTAACTAGGATTTTGTTAAGTTGAAGGAAATATAACGAAACTATTAGGTTCAAGGCGCTGTTATTGTTTCAAGATGATTAACGTAACAAAGAAACAAAAAAACATAAATCTAACGTAATTAGCATGATTTTTTGCTTAGTGGGTAAATTTTAAACCAAAATTAATAATATTTAATAGAGCTACAAAAATTTTGATAACACAAAAAATAAAGCTTAAATTATCAAGATGTGTGTCTTGTTGACAAAATATTGCTTTATGAATAATTGTTGGGTATAATTGTTACTTGAAGAACACCTACAAATATATAATACGTCTAGAAGGCGAATGTGTTTCTAGTTTTTATTTATATTCCTCAACGCCAAAGTTTACAGAATAATAATATATTATAATTTTGTAAACTTGCCTCGAAGACACTGCGAAACCTGAGATAGTAGTCGGCCATATGCAACACCCATTCTGGTCCACTTTTTTCATTCATTGGTTTCCTTTTGAGCATTTTTATTCAATGTATAATCCAGATAGTTTTTAGGAAAGAAATATTTTTTAATAAGTTCCCACTTTACCAGATACTGTGCATTAATATAGTTTTTTTTCCATGTTTTGTGTCTTTTATTAGTTATTTGTGTAGATATTTTTCCCTCTCCTTTTTTTTATATTTTAAATAAGTTTGCAAGTATGTTTAAAAAAGGATTTGCCTTCGATACTAATAAACTACTATATATAAAGCAACTAGTTTTATTTTTAATCATAATTTTATTTTCTTTAAATACTCGGAGTACCTAAAATATAAAAATATTAAAATAACTTAACAATTAATGCAGTATTTTTAGACCATTTACTTTACCAGAAAATTTTAATAGGAAAAATACTTCTGGTCATGGCAATAGTAAATATCAAATATGCTGAAAAATAAATATATGAACATAAAATGATGACATGCAAATAAGAATCTTAAGTTGTTCATATTACATATGACGAAATAAATAAACTAATAAGAAACGTGTTCCCCAACCCCAAAATCCCTGCAATTAACTATATTTTAAAAATAAAAGAATTCGTATGATTTTGTAAAAAAATTAATTTATCTACTTAGAACAATTGACATGGAAGAAATTTAAAAAATCCAACCTCTACCATTTTCCTGTTGGACAATTTTAGTCAAAACAAATCCGCTTACTGTTTTGTCAAAACATATCCGCACTATATGAATTTAATTAGTATCCTATATTTAAAAGCAAAAGTTTTAACGGATTCAAAAGTTAAATTGATAATTTTCATCATTTTAGCACACACAAAATTTCAGAGAAAAAATATATAGACTCACGTAATCGTGAAAGTAAGCCAGTCTCTAAACAAACAATATTTACTAAAATCCCTACTAGAAGTTATTTAAATAATCCATTTCTTTTTGTGTATCTTAAAATATTTTTCTCAATATGCTACTTGTGTAATTTCTTTCAGTGTACCGGTATGTTTCGGAATCTGACCCAGGGAGATCAAAGGTGCCGACGCTTTGTGTCGCTTCTGTATGGGTCGGTATTCTGGGACTAAACCTTATACCCCGCAAAAAGCCGTTTATTGCCCGGTCGCGCGCAAGCCCAGTCAAATACACCACGGTGGTTTATTTGACTGGGCTTGCACGTGACCGTAGGATAACCGACATTTTGCGGGGTTGGAGAAACCTATTAATGACATTTTTATTTTCTTCATAGCATTTTTGTAAACAATCATTGTTAGTTGCTAGACCAAATAATGTCACTTGACATTATCTTTAAACCGACGATATTTTCTTACAAATAACCAAAAAATTGTTTTTAATAGTTATATCTAATTTTAGGATTTTTTTGGTAAAACCCGAGGTAAAACCATTTTTTTTCTCTCTCTGATGCTTCTCTGAACCCATGTTTTGTCTTGATCTGCAAGTTCTAATTTGAAATATTCAATATGCATTCTTCATAAACTTAACTATATTCATTTGCAGAAATTTTACCACAGCCTAATACAGTTGTAGCACTCTCTCAGGCTTTATGCTCCGCCCTGTCGGGAAAAAGATATCTTTGCCATGTAGTCGGGAAAATTTTTGGTATAGCTGTAGTAGCTGTTTGGTGTAGCCGTCACAGCTGTGCATATAATTTTTGTGTGTTTTAGTTGATCTTTTTGAACATTTTATTGTAATGAACTTGATAATATATCTTTGGAGCAATAGATGTCTCTAACATCCAAATTTTGCAATTCAGATACTGCAAAATGTGTTGATATGCAAGTATCACAGAGGCATAAATATCCATAGGGTAGACTTTGTAAAGTAAAGAGTTTAAAAACAAATGTCTACCAATATATTTTGCTGGTCCCGAAGTGTATAAAAAATATGTAATGTCTAAATGCTGCCTTCCCTCGCCTAAAACTTTGTTTAAAGAAATAAGAGTAGCTAAGATAGGACCCGGATTAGATAATCCCTAGTTCTTCATTTTATTTACTAAAAAGGTTGACAGTTTTTAACCCCAAAGTAAATATTGCTTATTGTGCTTTGATAAAATGTCTATAAAAGCCAATTTATTTTATGAACAAAATCAAGTTTATATCATTGGCTAGGTGATACAGGGAAGAAGACTTTTAAACCAACTTCAACTACCTTTGCAATTATGGTCAAAAAGGATTTATTCGAAGTGGAAACATGGGCCTATTTTATATGTTATACTTCTTGTAATGCTTATTTATTACATAAACTTATAAATGAAGTGGTGCAAAAATTAAAAAATGTAGGGTTAAATGTTTGTGGAATTACTTGTGATATGGGGTCCAACAATAACAAATTGTCAAATATTTTAAATATATCTTCAGACAATACTGGTTTTTATCTAGAAAACCAAGATCCCTTTTTAATCTTTGAGGTACCACGTACTATAAAAGCGATAAGAAATATCTTGATGATATATGACTTTTATGTTAATGGTAAAAAAATTATTGCCAATATATTAAAGACAAAGCACCACACAAATTAACAGAAAATTATATTTATTAGACTGATTTTCCAAAAATGAAGGTTAAACTTGCCCCCCAAGTAATAAGTTAGTCATTCCATGCACATTCCAAGCAAACTCACTTCAATTAAAGTTTATAATGGATTGTTTGTTCTTCCTTAATAGTCTTGAAGGTCGGGACAAAAATCATAAAAACGCTACAAAACTATATTGCCATATGTTTGTTGTTGGTTTAAAAACAAATTAAATAAGTAGTAACTGTTTAGCTTCTTTGGCTTTCCTAATCGTAAACGCTGAAAGCTTTGAGTTGCCTTTCCAAAAGTTTTGTATTAACAGTAATTGAAATATTTTAGTTGAAAAATTCAGTTATTACCTAAAAGCATTTACATTGTTTCAAAATTGGGTAACCTGGTCCGCCCCTGTCCCTCCCCCAAGTAGACGCACTGGACAACAGGTTGATATAAAAGCTAAAATAAGATTTATTATTTATATTAATATAAACTTTTGTTGCTTTCAAGTAACACAATAAATTTTTTGGCGTTGCTGTCCCATAATGCGCGACCATGTTGTTTTCGGTCTCCTTAGCCAAAAAATGAGGATTAAAATGCTTGTTATACAGTTTCTTCAATCTCCAAAAGTATGAGCAAAAGTATATATAATATTTAATACAAAATACCAAATAATTATTTATATTTAAATCCAATTTTGTTTTTAGATTTTAAAAATTGCAAAAAATATACCGATAAACAAATTTAGAGAAATACCCATTATAGTACTTTATATGACAGAATATACCAAATATTTTAGTCTTTACAAATATAAGAATGTTTTAAATTTAAATGTGATATATCTTTTTTTATTTCCGTTTAATGACATGAAAAAAATTTAAAAAAATCAACAATGGTAAATCAACTTCTGCCACATAGTTATCCTGCTCTTCCCGCTACTTTGCCTCGCTCTTTGCATTATTTAATTTTTTTGACATAAAGTACTTAAACTACTGGATATGTTACAAGTGCCGTTAAAAATTAAATTATTAAATACTAATTACCGATTTGGCCAAGACTTCCAATCCAGAAAATATAAAGTAAATCAGGAAGAAAGAATACTTAACAGAAAAAAAATGCTGCATGATAGCGGGCACCAAACTAATATCAATTTAGAGATTGAAATAAAGCAGTTATGGAAAATAATGAAATAAATAATCTAGATTAAAACTACTATTGTACTTGTTTAATTATATGGTAAAAATTTAAATTATGTTTAAATTGATGTTCGATTATGTAAATGGTACACGGATTTATATCATTTCATGCATGTCGTTCACAAAAACTCCAAATTGGTGGATAATTATCGCAATTAGGAAAAATGTAAACACTTCTAAATGTATTATGTTCTGTGTTGTGTAATAAGATCCCAAATAGGGTCAATTTTTTTAAAAGAATGTTGATAAAGTTTTTTTAATTTTTATTTTCTTATGGAGTCTAGAAAGTTCTAGACTGTTTTTGGGCAAAAACTGTTATGATTATGCGGTTTGCCAGTAAAAGTTATTGTAGTTAATATCTATGCAATTATGGTAAAGTAATTTATAGTCTGCGGGCTGTAAAGCTACGAGAAATATTTTAGGAATGCAGACAAAATATAATGGAGGTTATCAAATTCATTTATTAAGTTTCATCGGTTTAATATAAATTATTACCTGTAGCTGCTGTAACTCCCAATGTTACTAAAACTTGTTTAAGATTTAAAATAATTTTATTTAAAATAATTATAAGTTTATATATTTTTATTTAATTAATATAATAATTATATCTATCTAATTTTAACATCGGTTAAATGATAATATTATTTGAACTAAGAAATATGGCAACAGGTCAAAAGAATTTCTCTCATCTTACGAATATTACTCTTGCATCTCTTTTCAACTGACACTCCGGAAGAGCTAAAAATATAATCATATGATGAATGTTGACACGCCCCCGAGGACTTGTTATGACCAGTGTCGCAGATGAGAAAACCTCGGCCGAATATTGTTGATTAAATTGACGACTTTGATTTTGGCATTATAGGACGTACTTTAAGGGTTACCATCCGTCCGGGTTTCCCCGGATTTGTCCTAGTTTAGAGGGCATCTGGGGAGCGTCGGGCCGGGACTTCATTTGTAGTCCGGGTTTAAAAATTTAAAGTCTTGGGCCGCCCGCGATACACGCACTGTGCCCGCACGCCGCGATCAAATTTAATTGAATTTTGTTAGGTTTATTATTTTAATAAGGTTTTGTTTTCATAACAGAGTATATCAGTAATTTGTGTTTTATTTTAAGAATAAAAAAATTCTAACTGATTATTAAAACAATTTGTAACAAACCGTAATAAGATTCTGTTTTGTTAGGTACATTCAAAATGATGATAAAAAATGACTAAATTTAATTTTAAGGTCTGGGAATAAATAAAAAGGTAATTTATGACATTTTCAACTTTTCTTTGTTACACTGACTATGTTTAAAAAAACCTGTTGACATGTCTGGTTTCTGGGTTCTAAAATCCGGGGTTTTCACGCATCTTGTCCTATTTGCCAAATTTTAGAGATGGCAACCCTACCTACTATTAACAAGTTTTATATATATATATATATATATATATATATATATATATATATATATATATATATATATATATATATATATATATATATTATATATATATATATATATATATATATATATATATATATATATATATATATATATATATATATATATATATATATATATATAATATATATATATATATTATATATATAAATATATATGTTAAAATAAAATTCTGACACAAAGTATTAATCTTTTCTTTCTTAGAAGTCATTGAAGTAATTTGACAGAAATTCAATCAGCAATTTGCTTAGAAAGATTCTGTTTTGCCAAATCCGGCTTTTGCCTTTTTTAAATTCATTGAAGAATTTTGATCTTTTGCCAGAAAACTTTAGTTTGGTCCAATGTCTTATGAAAAAAAACAAAGAAGAAATCTCAGCTTTTGCTTTGAGAAAGATTCTGCTTTTGCCAAATTCGGCTTTTGCTTTAAATCAAATTCTGCTTTTGATTCGAGAAAACTAACATTACATAGCTCTAGGACTCCTTCGTCCTACAGAAGAGACCCTGAAGGTCGAAAGCTAATGCTACCCTCCCATCCATCAGAAAGTGTTCGGGCTTTAAGCCAGTGCGTTTTCTGAAAAATATAAACTCAAATACCCAGTTCTGCTGGGGAACATATTCGCTTAGCTCTTTTCGCCTTCGATTCGGCTCATCAGCTGCGGAAGTTACCGCAAGAAGAGTTAAAGTGCCATAAATTAGATAACGATTAAATCAATGAAATTATTAAAATTACACTAAAATATTTCTTGAAATAAAAATTTATATTTAAAACTTACATAATCTTTATTTATTTAATTTCTTACAGTTTTTTGACAAATAGCGTTTTTAAATAAACACTAATTACCAGAGTTTTTACCTCAATTTTTTTTGTAGTTACAGCAAAGAGCAGAATATTAACAACTGTAGGAATGATATTTTTACAGCATTTTTGTTTGGCTGCTTGCCATTTTGTTTTCTTTATGAATGTCCGGAGGCCACCGCAAAATAGCAAGCCTATAGGAGATACGCATGAAACATTTTTTAAAAAATATTACCATGAACTATAGTCAATTCAAAGCCATCTGCTGCCTCAGCTCAGCGGGTTTAAATTGCATTTTTTTTACCTTAAAAAAATCGTGAAAATTCGTTTTTTTATAAACTATTGGTTTTAGAAAAAAATGTATTCAATAAAAATTATTGGCCTAATAAAACTGCGTCACTTTTTTATATAAGTTTTTTTGTACCCTTTTAGTTTTTAAGATATTAACGATTATAATTTAAAATAAAAACGCAAATATCCTTAAAACTATAAGAGTTACGAAAAAATGTATAAAATATGCTTTTAAATAAGTTCTATGAAAAAAGTTTTATACACATTTTTAATAAATTAAGTAATAAAGGAGATATAAGCAAAAGAGTGATTTAGGCCAATAAAAATTCCGCTAATAACAATATTTTTTGGTACAAGTAAGTATACCAGCTTCGATTGATCTAAAAATTGATTAAACATGTTTTATTTATTAAATAAAACAAACTAATACACATGACATGTGCCTCGAGGTATTGGGGGATAATCTGGTGACACGGATATTTTATTTAATTTTTTTTGGTCCATTAACTGTACCCATTCTGATCCACTTGAAACTTTAACTAAAATAAAATTTAAACTTTATTTTATTAAAAAATAAAAAATAAATAAGTGTGGTAAGTGGGTGTTATATACCTGTAGTGATGAGCGAGACCGGTCTTGGTCTTGTGGTCTTGGTCTTGGTCTTGGTCTTGCAGCAAGACCAAGACCGAGACCAAGACCAAGACCGCCTTTTCGCGTGCAAGACCAAGACCTAGACCGGGGTATGCAAGACCAAGACCAAGACCAAGAATGAGGAGTGCAAGACTACGCAAGACCAAGACCGACCTGCAAGACTCTTGCACTATTCCAATTTTTTTTATTATTATAAAATTTAATTTTTATATTCCATATACAGAGGTATTTCATACAGACATGACAAAAAATGTGTCAAGAACTGCTCAAAAAAGGCGATTATTTAATAAGTAAGAAGTTTCTTTAATTAAATAATAATTAAATTATTTACTTTGTTCTTTTATACAGTTTTCTAACAACGATAACGAGTAAATTCAATAACATGTTTCAAAAATAATAGGATTGTGACTCAATAGTCCGACAAAGCTCTATATTTCCGAAACCATTCAAGACAGAAAAAATATGGGTACAAAAGTTATATTAGCTGAAAATTACTTTCTTATTCCTAATGTTTTTTTTAATTAGCTATCTAATGATGCCACTTACAGGGTGGATCAAAAATTTCCATAATACAGAAAAACATTATTTTTGTTCCACACTAAGAAGTGGCTTCTTGAAACTAAAATATAAATGTAAAAGAGATGGATTAATAAAAAATAGTATTTTTATGTCATATAGGAATATTTTTTATATAAATGAATTTTAAATATTAGTTCCGGCTTAGACGGAAAATAATATTTAAAAACCATCTACGTTGATATTGTTCCTATATCAGAGTTGAACAGTTTCCAGTATAATATACAGGGGTGATTTTTAAATGGTTTATTGCCAATATTTTTTGATT